>PVJN01021490.1:0-34567 GCA_004026805.1 Lasiurus borealis | reverse complement strand
AAACCCTTAGCACCGTTTTTTGGAAACATGTTTCTGAAGTGCATTTCTCTTCGAAGGGGCGAACAGTGAGTCCTCCATCGCCCGGTAGTGGAGCAGCTGCTGGGCTGGCTGGCGGGCTCTGGAACCGAGTTCCACCAGGTTCTCCTGACCTGGACATGCCGAGTCACCCCACACCCCCAAGCCAGTCTCCCCACCTCCCCGCAGATGGCCCTGCACCTCTCGCTTAACTCCTGCAGTTGTTCTGTCCTCTTCGAGCCCCAGAGTGATTGTTTTGGCTTTATTGAGGTCTCCTTGACACACCCCTAAAAAAAATGTACCTGCTTTAAATGTACAATTCAGTAGATCAGAGGGATGTTTCTAAAGCGCAGATCTGATCATGTCACTCTACTGCTTACAACTGTCGTGATGCTTCATTGTCCTGAAGACCAAGATATATATATATAATCTCATTCTTTCTGGAATGCTTCCTGGCCAATCCATACGCCAGTCAGGGGCCCTGCCCTGATTTCTCTCTGCCCCTTGAATGGGACTAACGCTGAGATGTGTGGTCATTTGCAACCTGAATGCACTTTTGAAAAACAGCTTTATTGCAATGTGATTTACATACTGTGCAGTTCATCCACTTAAACTTGACAGTTCAGTGGCTTACATTCCAGTTGTGCAGCCGTCATCGCAAGAGATTTTAGAATCGTTTCATCATTCTGAAAAGGAATTCCACACTCCTTGGACATCCATCCCTCCCCCGGTTTCCCATTCCTAGGCCACCAGTAATATCTATGGATTTGCCTATTTTGAACATTTTATATAAACGGAATCATACAATACGTGATCCTTTGTGACTTTTCTTTCACTCTGCATATTCGAGCCGAATTCACTTGTAAATGTCGATGTTGCTGGCGTCTTGATTTGGGGCTGGTGGTTTCCTTTGCGGGGGCCCCAAAAGTGGAGGTGGTGGGCTGGATCGGGGGTCATCACAGGAGGGTGTTGACATGTTTTTGTGGGGCTTTGCATGCATGTCCTCTGGCGAGCAGACTAGCCAGCCTGCATCCCTTTTGTAAAGGGGCCCTTGTCCCTCCAGAGGCAAGAACCACTTTGGTCCTGAAGATTCTGTGCTCACTCTGCCCATGAGGACACAGAAGAGGAAGCCAGAGCATTGGGGCGGCCCACGAGCTTCCGGTCGGGCCTGCTTCCACAATGGCTGTTCCTCCTTGGGGGCTGGGCGCTGCACCAAGGGCTTAAAGGCTAAAGATGGACGCCTCCCTAGTCCAGCAGCCCGGCACACTGTCACTCTGGCCTTTCTCCTGGGAATGCTCAGTGGGCGCTCCGCTCCACTTGTCGGTTGATAGGAACCTGGTGGTAGAAGTCCATCTCTTCTGGCACCTTTGATTGACGGGAGGGTTGGGCTCAGGGCTTAATTAAGGAGGCCCTGGACTGGACAAGTAAGGGAGCAGGGACCCCTGGACAATTCTGTCCTGGACCCAGTCTGGCCCCAGACCCCAATTCCAGGGGAAAGGCTGCCATTTTGCCCACCTCGATGGGATTGACTGAAAAGAGGGTCGGAGGAGATGACTTCAGAAGAGACAGGGACAAGAAGTGGCCTGGCCGAAACTGGTTTGGCTCTGGATAGAGCGTCGACCTGCAGACTGAAAGGTCCTGGGTTCGATTCCGGTGAAGGGCATGTACCTTGGTTGCAGGCACATCCAAGTAGGGGGCATGCAGGAGGCAGCTGATCGATGTCTCTCCCATGTTTCTATCTCCCTTGCTCACTGTGAAAAATCAATAAAATATATTTTTAAAAAGTGGCCTGACAGGAGGAAGAAGGTGCCCCCAACCTGGAGCAGTTCCCCTGCTGGGTATGGACCCCCCCCCCTCAGCAGTTTCCAGCCTTTCCCATCACCACTGCCCTCGCCTCGGGATACACACCCCACAACCTGGGCAGGAGAGGCCCTAGCCCCCATCGTGCAAGACCCAGGTCAAATGTGAGCCCTTCCAGCCCTGGCCATTTGGCTCGGTTGTTTGAAGCATCATCCTGTACACCGAAAGGTTGCCGGTTCGATCCCCAGTCAGGGCGCACGCAGGAGGCAACCAATTGATGTTTCTAAAATCAATAATCACAATGTGACCCCTTCCAGAGAGCTTGCTCTGGATGCACATCTGTTCCTCTTTCCCAGACACTCGCCGAGTGACTCCTGGGGCAGCTCTAACCATCACCCTAATTTTAGGCACTAAACCTAACCCTAATTCTAAGTTCTAACTCTAACCCAAATGCTAAGCCTAAACTCTAACCCTAATCCTGAGCTGACATCGAACCCTGACCCTAAACTCTAATCTGAACCCTAACCGTGAGCTTTAACCCTAACACTATTCTAACCCTAATCCTAACTTAAACTCTAATATTAAACCTAACCTCGAACTCTAACCTTAACGTCTAATCCTAAACCTAAGCTCTAACCCTAACCCTAATATATAACCCGACCTGTACCTCTACTCCTACCCCTAACCTCTACCCCTAACCTTTTTTTTTTGGGGGGGGGCACATCACTCCTTTATTACACTGGTCTGAAAAAGAGGTCGTAGTTATGCTGAAAATGCTGACTGGGCCCACGTGGCAGGGTCACCCAACTGCAATGAGTCAGCACTCACTCAGAGAAAGACACACCTGAACATGATCAGGAGCCATTTCACTGCCAGGAGACAGAAAGGCCGGGGAGGGATTCTAAAGCAGCGGGGTAACTAACTGCTACAGGTCAAGGGCTCCTCCCACCGTGGTGAGAGGAATGGCTTACTCTGTGATGAGCACAGGTGGGAACAGTTCAACCGCCACTAACAACCGCACAAGGGTTTTTGTTTGTATTATTTTATAGATATATATTCACACACACACACACACACACACACACACACACACACACTTTTTTTTTTTTTTAAAGTAAATGCAACACGTAAACATTCAGGATAGACCCCACTCTTCTGGAGCCAGCTTTTCTGGGCTCAAGGAGGAAATGTTAGAATTGCCAGGCACACATCTCCCCTGGAATGACTATCGAGCCCTCAGTCAGCTCACCTGACTACAGAAAACACAGGGCGGCTCTAGGAACACAAACAGGCTCTCTTGCCTCTCATTGGTCCGCCGTAACATGGCTCCTCCTTATCCCCCTACTTTCAAGCAGGTCCTTAGTAATGAACAAAACACTAGCAAAAAAACAAGAGCTGCCCTAGCCATCTCGGCTCAGTGGACAGAGCGTCAGCCTGCATAATGAAGGGTCCCGGGTTCGATTTCCGCCAAGGGCACATGCCTGGGTTGCAGGCTGGATCCCCAGTAGGGGGCGTGCAAGAGGCAGCCAATCAATGATTCTCTCATCATTGATGTTTCTCTCTCTCTTTCTCCCTTCCTCTCTGAAATTAATAAAGAAATGTATTTTTTAAAAAAATAAGAGTTGTTATTACTCTGGACTCTCTGCTTAGACTGAGGACCCATGCCCACAGGTGCCATTCTGACTAGATTGCATGAAGACAGTGGGTGCAGGAGACAAAATGGCTAACACAACATTGGGAACCAACAGCCCCCACCTGCAGCTACACCCTGAGATGCCCAGGGATGCGGTCAGTGTGGCAGGTGCACAGGAGAGAGGCAGAGGAACTGGGAGGGAGGAAGGGTCTGCCTGCTCGCCCTCACTGCCCGGCCTTGCCCTGGGCAGCCCCAGCCTCCATGGCTTTGCGCACGGCTCTTCCTCCCCCCGGAGCTGCGTGGGCCTGAAGGGCTTCGGGTTCTTGCCGAATCCACAGGCAATGGGAATAGCAGTCGGCAGTTCAGCTCCATGGTCGCCTCTTCAGAAAGACCCTTCAGGTGTTGACAAGGCCCGAAGGCTGTTGCCCTGGGCTGCAATCAGTACCCGGCCCCCTGCTTAAGCTGGGGCACTATTTCTTCTTTCCCAGGGGGCAGAGCTCTGGCAAGAGTGTCCTTCAGACGCGCACAGGAGGGCAGCTGGTCTTCAGTGAGGGCTGCATAGCTGCGACCCTTACGGATGTGGCTGTAGAAGAGATAGTCGGGCTCCATCAGTGGTGGTGGGACCTCATCAGAGCGCCTCCAGATCTTTCCCTGGGCGTCGCCATGCTTGGCAGCCGTTTCTGCTTTGTTGAGCCCAGTCAGACCCCCATGGTGCCGCTCATTGAGATGCCAAGTCCTCCCTACTGGCAGCCACAGGTGGTCCATGGCAGCCGGCACCATCCAGAGGGTCCAAATTGCTCTCTTCTGCACCGAGGTGTGCCCGAAACCAATCACTGTCTCACTAGCAGAACGTGGACGAGGAACCTGGAAGGCTGGTCAACCTTGGAGCTCTGAAAGGTCAAAGCCAGCCACGCCCTATCTAATGGAGACAATGAACTTCCCCCTCAAATAACCATGTAAATCCTTACTGATAAAGATAATGTACTTGTTATGGAATTGCCTGCTTCAGGGCAAAGGGTGTCTCCCAAACCTGAATAAAAGGGATGGCAAGGCCAAGGGAAGGTGACAATCCTTTCCACTAGGAAGGCTCCCGCCTGGCCCCCCAGTATGGCCAAATTAATGCTTTTCTAGTCTCTCTTTTTGTTTGCGTACGGCCTCCTCCAGAACCAGAACCCTGAACCGGGAACCCTGAACCCCGCGGGACGTGGAAAGAGGTTCCCACAGAGGTGCAGCAGATGTCAAACTCATAGCCGGCCTCTCGCAGCGCCTCCTCTTGCCCAGTCTTACCAGCTGCTGAGCGGCTCTCAAACTGCCACGCGCTCTCGCCGTGCCACATCAACACCGGCTTGTAGGCCGCCATGGTGCGGCTCTGAGTGTGGAGCAGACTGAGGCTCCCTGAGAGTCCTGAGTGGCGGGCTGGCCCCAGCCCTGCCCCCTCTAACCATAACCCTAATCGTAACCCTAACCCTAACCTTTTAGGCTCAGTGTGGCTGGCCTGCCCCCACCTGTGCGACCCCACTGGGCACCTAGGAGTTGTTCCCTGGGCCAGGCGCTGTTTCCCTGCAGCACAAGAAACAGGAAAGCCGGCCGAAACCGGTTTGGCTCAGTGGATAGAGCGTCGGCCTGCGGACTGAAGGGGCCCAGGTTCGATTCCAGTAAAGGGCACGTACCTTGGCTGCAGGCACATCCCCAGTAGGGGGCGTGCCAGAGGTGGCTGATCGATGTCTCTCATTGATGTTTCTAACTCTCTATCCCTCTCCCTTCCTCTCTGTGAAAAATCAATAAAATATATTTTTTAAAAGTGGCCTGATGGCAGGAAGAAGGTGCCCCCAACCTGGAGCAGTTCCCCTGCTGGGTGTGGACCCCCACCCCTCAGCAATTTCCAGCCTTTCCCATCATCACTGCCCTCGCCTCCGGATACGCCCCCACGAGCTGGGCAGGAGAGGCCCTAGCCCCCATCGTGCAAAACCCAGGTCAAATGTGACCCCTTCCAGCCCTGGCCATTTGGCTCGGTTGGTTGAAGCATCATCCTGTACAGCGAAAGTTTGCCGGTTCGATCCCCAGTCAGGGCGCATACAGGTGGCAACCAATTGATGTTTCTAAAATCAGTAATCACAGTTTTACCCCTTCCAGAGAGCTTGCTCTGGATGCACATCTGTTCCTCTTTCCCAGACACTCGCCGAGTGACTCCTGGGGCAAGGGTGGTGGGGAGCAGATGAGGGGGAGGTGAGGAGAAAGGATCAGGACAGAGAGGGTATCTTCAGTCATTTTCAACCTTAGACACCACCTTGCTGCTATGTTCTTCCAAGTTGAACATCCCCCACCCCAACCCCAGGATCGCTCCTGCGTCTGCAGGTGACAAGGGGATGGGAAGAGACATTTGTCGTAGGTTGTAACTACTAACCCCAATGACTTCTCTCAGGGCCAACCAAACCCTTCCTTCCTTCCCCCTCCCTGATGCTGCCACTGTGTCTTGTGGTATCTGAAGCATTCACTCTGAGATCAACAGGTCTGTCTCTCCCAGCCCCAAGCTCCCCATAGCGGGAGCTGCTGAAGGGAAAGTAAGGTCCCCACTTCCCGTCAGGGGCCTGCAGACTCTGGGCTAAGAAGGGGCAGACAGAGCAGCTGGGACCCACGCTGTGCATGTGAACTCTGGTGGTTGCATAAAGTTCACTGGTGAGGGTGCTACCCCACGGGAGTGCGGTATAGGCTCTGAGGTCCATGGCCACTGGGGTCCCGAAGGGAAGACGATGACCAGGCTTCCCGGAAGTCCTGAGGTGGCTGTGACTGCAGAGCGGTGGCGAGGCAGAGAGACAGGATCCCTGCTCCGGGGACACTCCGGTTTCAGCAAAGGGAGGGGGCAGCCCCTTGTGAAGCCTTCCTGGGTGCCCATTTCCACGTGAGATATTTGGTGAACTTCCTGTCAGACGTGCAAGAAACAGACTCCGCCCAAAACAGGCCTGGCCCAGGCAGATGAGCCTGGCAGAGCTGGCATTCTGACGAGTCTCTGTGAAGCTGCACCTGTGCTGCATGACAGAAGGGTCCCAGGTAACCATCCTGCCCCCCAGGAAATCACTCACAGCGGGGCTCAGGGCTGCTCTCTGCTGCAGCAGGTGGCAACTCTGGTGCTCTAGCCAGGTTGGCCTGGAGAGGCAAAAGGCCATATTGTTGAACTTGTGCATGACCGCCATGCCGGACTATACACCTCATGTGCTGCCCTGTGACACATTATGCCAAAACCTGAGTGGCACAGAACAATGAGCATCCCGCAGTTCCTGTGGGTCACATATCTGGGCACAGTGTAGCCTGGTTTCGACTTCAGGGTTTCTCCCATTCTGTAATCAAGGTGTCAGCTGTGCTGCAGTCGTGTCTCTCCAGGCCTGACCGGGGAAGGATCTGCTGACAAAATTCAGTTCCTATGGGTTGTTGGACAGATAACCTCAGTTTCTTTCCAGCTGTTGGTGGGAGGTCACCCTCGTTTCCTTCTGAAGTGGCCTTTCCATAAGGCACCTAAGAGCGTGGCTGCTTGCTTCATCAGACCAATCAAGTCAAGAGAGAGAAAGAGGAGAGGGGGAGGGGAAAGTAAATTGTACATCTGCAAGGTGGAAGTCAGAGTTTTTAACCCAATCACTGAAGAGAAATCTGATCACTGTCTTTTACCCTAACCCTAACTCAAATGCTAAACCTACGCTTTAACCCTAATCTTAACCCTAACACTAACCTGAAGCTCTAACCCTAATCCTAATGTTAATTCTAAACTCTAATCTTAACCCTAATCTCTAACCTTAACCCTAACCTCTAACCCTAACCCTAAGTTCTAACCTTAACCCTAACCTTAATTATAATTTCTGACTCTAACCCTAATGCTAAGTCTCAGCTTTAACCCTAACCTTAATCCTAATGCTAATCAGAAGCTCTAACCCTAATCCTAATCTTAACCCTAATCTCTAACCTTAACCCTAACCCTAACCCTAATTCTAATCTCTAACTCTAACCCTAATAGTAAGCCTAAACTCTAACCCTAATCCTGAGTTCTAACCTGGAACCCTGACCCTAAATCTAAACTGGAACCCTAACCCTATTCTAACCCTAACACTAACCTAAACTCTAATATTAAACCTAACCTCAAACTCTAACCTTAACGTCTACTCTTAAACCTAAGCTCTAACCTTAACCCTAACCCTAACCTTTTTTTTTTTTTTGCACATCACACCTTTATTACACTGGTCTGAAAAAGATGTCATAGTTATGCTCAAAATACTGACTGGGCCCACGTGACAAGGCCAAGCAACTGCAATGAGTCAGCACTCACTCAGAGAAAGACACACCTGGACATGATCAAGAGCCATTTCACTGCCAGGAGACAGAAAGGCCGGGAGGAATTCTAAAGCAGCGGGGTAACTAACTCCTACAGGTCAAGGAGCTCCTCCCACCTTGGGGTGAGGAATGGCCTGCTTTGTGATGACCACAGGTGGGAATAGTTCAACCGCCACTAACAACCGCAGGAGGGTTTTGTTTGTATTAATATATATATACTTTTTTAATATATAAAAGTAAATGCAACACGTAAACATCCAGGATGGATCCCACTCTTCTGGAGCCAGCTTTTCTGGGCTCAAGGAGGAAATGTTAGAATCGCCAGGCCTTCATCTTCCCCTGGGATGACTATGGAGCCCTCAGTCAGCTCACCTGACTACAGAAAACACAGGGCGGCTCTAGGAACACAAACAGGCTCTCTTGCCTCTCATTGGTCCGCCAAAACATGGCTCCTCCTTATCCCCTACTTTCAAGCAGGTCCTTAGTAAAGAACAAAACACTAGCAAAAAAACAAGAGCTGCCCTAGCCAGCTCGGCTCAGTGAACAGAGCGTCACCCTGCGGACTGGAGGGCCCCGGGTTCGATTCCCACCAAGGGCACATGCCTGGGTTGCGGGCTGGATCCCCAGTAGGGAGCGTGCAGGAGGCAGCCAATCAATGATTCTCTCATCATTGATGTTTCTCTCTCTCTTTCTCCCTTCCTCTCTGAAATTAATAAAGAAATGTATTTTTTAAAAAATAAGAGTTATTACTCTGGACTCTCGGCTTAGACTGACCCATGCCCACAGGTGCCATTCTGACTAGACTGCATTAAGGGAGTGGGTGCAGGAGACAAAATGGCTAACACAACATTGGGAACCACCAGCCCCCACCTGCAGCTACACCCTGAGATGCCCAGGGATGCGGTCAGTGTGGCAGGTGCACAGGAGAGATGCAGAGGAACGGGAAGGGAGGGGGGGTGTCCTGGGGGAAGGGTCTGCCTGCTGGCCCTCACTGCCCGGCCTTGCCCTGGGCAGCCCCAGCCTCCATGGCTTTGCGCACGGCTCTTCCTCCCCCCGGAGCTGCGTGGGCCTGATGGGCTTCGGGTTCTTACCGAATCCACAGACGATGGGGATACCAGTCGGCAGTTCAGCTCCATGGTCGCCTCTTCAGAAAGACCCTCCAGGTGTCTGACAAGGCCCGAAGGCTGTTGCCCTGGGCTGCAATCAGTACCCGTGCCCCCTGCTTAACCTGGGGCACTATTTCTTCTTTCCTAGAGGGCAGAGCTCTGGCAATAGTGTCCTTCAGACACTCACAGGAGGGCAGCTGGTCTTCAGTGAGGGCTGCATAGCTGCGATCCTTACGGATGAGGCTGTAGAAGGGTGGTCAGGCTCCATCGGTGGTGGCGGTACGTCATCAGAGCGCCTCCAGATCTTTACTGGGCCTCGCCATGCTTGGCAGCCATTTCTGCTTTGTTGAGCCCAGTCAGACCCCCATGGTGCCGCTCATTGAGACGCCAAGTCTTCACTACAGGCAGCCACAGGTGGTCCATGGCCGTGCCACCATCCAGAGGGTTAAATGGCTCTCTTCTGCACCGAGGTGTGCCCGAAACCAATCACTGTCTCACTAGTAGCAAGTGGGCAAGGAACCCGGAGGCTGGTCAACCTTGAAGTTCTGAAAGGTCAGAGCCAGCCACCCCCTATCTAATGGAGACAATGAACTTTCCCATCAAATAACCATGTAAATCCTGACCCATAATCCGCTTGTTATGGAATTGCCTGTTTCAGGGCAAAGGGTGTCTCCCAAACATGAATAAAAGGGATGGCAAGGCCAAGGATAGGTGACAATCCTTTCCACTAGGAAGGCTCCCGCCTGGCCCCCCAGTATCGCCAAATTAATGCTTTCCTAGTCTCTCTTTTCGTTTGCCTACGGCCTCCTCCAAAACCTGAACCCTGAACCGGGAACCGGGAACCCTGAACCACGCGGGACTTGGAAAGAGGTTCCCACAGAGGTGCAGCAGATGTCAAACTCATAGCCGGCCTCTCGCAGCACCTCCTCCTTGTGCCCAGTCTTACCAGCTGCTGAAGCGGTTAACCAGGTGCCACGTGCTCTCCCCATGCGGGATCAACACCCAACACCGGCTTGTAGGCAGCCATGGTGCGGTTCTGAGTGTGGAGCAGACTGAGGCTGGCTGAGACTCCTGAGTGGCGGGCAGGCCCCGCCCCGTCCTGCCCCCTCTAACCCTAACCCTAACCTTAACCTTTAAGGCTCAGTGTGGCTGGCCTGGCCCGGCCTGTGCCACCCCACTGGGCACCTAGGAGTTGATCCCGGGGCCAGGCGCTGTTTCCCTGCAGCACAAGAAACAGGAAAGCCGGCTGAAACCGGTTTGGCTCAGTGGATAGAGCATTGGCCTGCGGACTGGAAGGTCCCAGATTCAATTCCGGTCAAGGGCATGTACCTTGGTTACAGACACATCCCCAGTAGGGGGCGTGCAGGAGGCAGCTGATGGATGTTTCTCATCGATGTTTCTAGCTATTTCCCTTGCTCTCTGTGAAAATTCAATAAAATATATTTTAAAAAGTGGCCTGACGGCAGGAAGAAGGTGCCCCCATCCTGGAGCAGTTCCCCTGCTGGGTGTTGACCCCCCCCCTCAGCAGTTTCCAGTCTTTCCCATCACCACTGCCCTCGCCTCGGGATACGCACCCCACCAGCTGGGCAGGAGAGGACCTATCCCCCATCGTGCAAGACCCAGGTCTAATGTGACCCCTTGTAGCCCTGGCCATGTGGCTCCGTTGGTTGAAGCATCATCCTGTGCACCGAAAGGTTGCCGGTTCGATCCCCAGTCAGGGCACATGCAGGAGGCAACCAATTGGTGTTTCTAAAATCAATAATCAAAATGTGACCCCTACCAGAGAGCTTGCTCTGGATGCACATCTGTTCCTCTTTCCCAGACACTCGCAGAGTGACTCCTGGGGCAGGGGTGGTGGGGAGCAGATGAGAGGGAGGTGAGGAGAAAGGATCAGGACACAGAGGGTATCTTCAGTCATTTTCTACCTTAGACACCACCTTGCTGCTATGTTCTTCCAAGTTGTACATCCCCCACCCAAACCCCAGGATCGCTCCTGCTTCTGCAGGTGAGAAGGGGATGGGAAGAGACTTTTGTCCTTAGTTGTAACGACTAACCCCAATGCCTTCTCTCAGGCCCAACCAATCCCTTCCTTCCCCCTTCCTGTGCCTCCACTGTTTCTTGTGGCATCTGAAGCATTCACTCTGGGATCAACAGGTCTGTCTCCCATCCCCAAGCTCCCCATAGTGGGAGCTGCTGAAGGGAAAGCAAGGTCCCCACTTCCCGTGAGGGCCCTACAGAGCCTGAGAATTAAGGTTAGGATTATATTTTTAAAAAGTGGCCTGACCAGAGCAACTGGGACCCTCGCTGTGCATGTGAACTCTGGTGGTTGCATAAATCTCACTGGTGAGGGTGCTACCCCACGGGAGTGCGGTATAGGCTCTGAGGTCCAGGGCCACTGGGGTCCTGAAGGGGAGACGATGACCAGGCTTCCCGGAAGTCCTGAGATGGCTGTGACTGCAGAGGGGTGGCGAGGCAGAGAGACAGGATCCCTGCTCCTGGGACACTCCGGTTTCAGCAAAGGGAGGGGGCAGGTCCTTGTGAAGCCCTCCTGGTTGCCAAATCTGGGCACAAGGTAGCTGGGTTTCGACTTCAGGGTTTCTCCCATTCTGTAATCAAGGTGTCAGCTGTGCTGCAGTCGTGTATCTCCAGGCCTGACCAGGGAAGGATCTGCTGACAAAATTCAGTTCCCATGGGTTGTTGGACAGATAACCTCAGTTTCTTTCCAGCTGTTGGTGGGAGGTCACCCTCCGTTTCCTTATGAAGTGGCCTTTCCATAAGGCACCTAAGAGCTTGGCTGCTTGCTTCATCCGACCAATCAAGTCAAGAGAGAGAAAGAGGAGGGGGGGAGGGGAAAGTAAATTGTGCATCTGCAAGGTGGAAGTCAGAGTTTTTAACCCAATCACTGAAGAGAAATCTGATCACTGTCTTTTACCCTAACCCTAACCCAAATGCTAAACCTACGCTTTAACCCTAATCTTAAACCTAACACTAACCCGAAGCTCTAACCCTAATCCTAATGTTAATTCTAAACTCTAATCTTAACCCTAATCTCTAACCTTAACCCTAACCCTAAGCTCTAACCTTAACCCTAATCTTAATTCTAAATTCTGACTCTAACCCTAATGCTAAGCCTAAACTCTAACCCTAACCTTAACCCTAATGCTAATCCGAAGCTCTAACCCTAATCCTAATCTTAACTCTAAGCTCTAACTTTAAACCTAAACTCTAACCTTAACCCTAATTCTAATCTCTAACTCTAACCCTAATACTAAGCCTAAACTCTAACCCTAGTGCTGAGTTCTAACCTGGAACCCTGACCTTAAATCTAAACTGGAACCCTAACCCTATTCTAACCCTAATCCTAACCTAAACTCTAATATTAAACCTAACCTCGAACTCTAACCTTAACGTCTACTCTTAAACCTAAGCTCTAACCTTAACCCTAACACTAACCTTTTTTTTTGCACATCACTCCTTTATTACACTGGTCTGAAAAAGATGTAGTAGTAGTTATGCTCAAAAGGCTGACTGGGCCCACGTGGCAAGGCCAAGCAACTGCAATGAGTCAGCACTCACTCAGAGAAAGACACACCTGGACATGATCAAGAGCCATTTCACTGCCAGGAGACAGAAAGGCCGGGAGGGATTCTAAAGCAGCGGGGTAACTAACTCCTACAGGTCAAGGGGCTCCTTCCACCTTGGGGTGAGGAATGGCCTGCTTTGTGATGAGCACAGGTGGGAACAGTTCAACCGCCACTAACAACTGCACAAGGGTTTTTGTTTGTATTATTATATATATATATATTCACACACACATATACATACACACACACACTTTTTTTTTTTGTAAAAGTAAATGCAACACGTAAACATCCAGGATGGATCCCACTCTTCTGGAGGCAGCTTTTCTGGGCTCAAGGAGGAAATGTTTGTTTCAATCACCAGGCACTCATCTCCCCTGGAATGACTATCGAGCCCTCAGTCAGCTCACCTGACTACAGAAGAGCACAGGGCGGCTCTAGGAACACAAACAGGCTCTCTTGCCTCTCATTGGTCCGCCAAAACATGGCTCCTCCTTATGCCCCTACTTTCAAGCAGGTCCTTAGTAATGAACAAAATACTAGCAAAAAAAACAACAGCTGCCCTAGCCGGCTCGGCTCAGTGGACAGAGCGTCAGCCTGCGGACTGGAGGGTCCCGGGTTCGATTCTGGCCAAGGGCACATGCCTGGGTTGCGGGCTCGATCCCCAGTAGGGGGCGTGCAGGAGGCAGCCAATCAATGATTCTCTCATCATTGATGTTTCTCTCTCTCTCGTTCTCCCTTCCTCTCTGAAATCAATAAAGAAATATATTTTTTAAAAAATAAGAGTTATTATTACTCTGGACTCTCGGCTTAGAGTGACACATGCACACAGGTGCTATTCTGACTAGACTGCATGAAGGCAGTGGGTGCAAGAGACAAAATGGCTAACACAACATTGGGAACCACCAGCCCCCACCTGCAGCTACACCCTGAAATGCCCAGGGATGCTGTCAGTGTGACAGGTGCACAGGAGAGATGCAGAGGAACGGGATGGGAGGAGGGGTGTCCTGGGGGAAGGGTCTGCCTGCTCCCCTTCACTGCCCGGCCTTGCCCTGGGCAGCCCCAGCCTCCATGGCTTTGCGCACGGCTCTTTCTCCCCCAGGAGCTGCGTGGGCCTGAAGGGCTTCGGGTTCTTGCCGAATCCACAGACGATGGGAATACCAGTCGGCAGTTCAGCTCCATGATCGCCTCTTCAAAAAGACCCTCCAGGTGTCTGACAAGACCCGAAGGCTGTTTCCCTGGGCTGCAATCAGTACCCGTGCCCCCTGCTTAACCTGGGGCACTATTTCTTCTTTCCAAGAGGGCACAGCTCTAGCAAGAGTGTCCTTCAGACCCTCACAGGAGGGCAGCTGGTCTTCAGTGAGGGCTGCATAGCTGCGACCCTTACAGATGTGGCTGTAGAAGGGATGGTCGGGCTCCATCGGTGGTGGCGGGACGTCATCAGAGCGCCTCCAGATCTTTCCCTGAGCGTCGCCATGCTTGGCAGCCGTTTCTGCTTTGTTGAGCCCAGTCAGACCCCCATGGTGCCGCTCATTGAGACGCCAAGTCCTCACTACAGGCAGCCACAGGTGGCCCATGGCTGCGGGCACCGTCCAGAGGGTCCAAATGGCTCTCTTTTGCACCGACGTGTGCCCAAAACCAATCACTGTCTCACTAGCAGAACGTGGACGAGGAACCTGGAAGGCTGGTCAACCTTGAAGCTCTGAAAGGTCAGAGCCAGCCACCCGCTATGTAATGGAGACAATGAACTTCCCCAACAAATCATCATGTAAAACCTGACTGAGAAAGATAATCTACTTGCTATGGAATTGCCTGCTTTGGGACAAAGGGTGTCTCCGAAACCTGAATAAAAGGGCTGGCAAGGCCAAAGGAAGGTGGCAGTCCTTTCCACTAGAGGAAGGCTCCCGCCTGGCCCCCCAGTATGGCCAAATTAACACTTCCTAGTCTCTCTTTTCCTTAGGGATGGCCTCCTCCAGAACCCGAACCCTGAACCGGGAACCCTGAACCACTTGGGATGTGGAAAGAGGTTCCCACAGAGGTGCAGCAGATGTCAAACTCATAGCCGGCTTCTCGCAGCACCTCCTCCTCGTGCCCAGTCTTACCAGCTGCTGAAGCGGTTCTCCAGGTGCCACGCGCTCTCGCCATGCCGCATCAACACCCAACACAGGCTTGTAGGCCGCCATGGTGCGGTTCTGAGTGTGGAGCAGACTGAAGCTCCCTGAGACTCCTGAGTGGCGGGCTGGCCCCTCCCCTCTAACCCTAACCCTAACCCTAACCCTAATCCTAACCCTAACCCTAACCCTAACCTTTAAGGCTCAGTGTGGCTGGCCTGGCCCTGCCTGTGCGACCCCACTGGGCACCTAGGAGTTGTTCCCTGGGCCAGACGCTGTTTCCCTGCAGCACATCAACAGGAAAGCCGGCCGAAACCGGTTTGGCTCAGTGGATAGAGCGTCAGCCTTCGGACTGAAAGGTCCCAGGTTCGATTCTAGTTGGGGGCACTAACCTTGGTTGCGGGCACATCTCCAGTAGGGGGCGTGCAAGAGTCGGCTGATGGCTGATCGATGTCTCTCTCATCGATGTTTCTAACTCTCTATCCCTCTCCCTTGCTCTCTGTGAAAAATCAATAAAATATATTTTTAAAAAGTGGCCTTACGGCAGGAAGAAGGTGCCCCCAACCTGGAGCAGTTCCCCTGCTGGGTATGGGCCCCGCCCTCAGCAGTTTCCAGCCTTTCCCATCACCACTGCCCTCGCCTCGGGATACGCACCCCACCAGCTGGGCAGGAGAGGACCTAGCCCCCATCGTGCAAGACCCAGGTCTAATGTGAGCCCTTCCAGCCCTGGCCATTTGACTCGGTTGGTTGCAGCATCATCCTGTGCACCGAAAAGTTGCCGGTCCGATCCCCAGTCAGGGCGCAAGCAGGAGGCAACCAATTGATGTTTCTAAAATCAGTAATCACAATGTGACCCCTTCCAGAGAGCTTGCTCTGGATGCACATCTGTTCTTCTTTCCCAGACACGCACTGAGTGAGTCCTGGGGCAGGGGTGGTGGGGAGCAGATGAGTGGGAGGTGAGGAGAAAGGATCAGGACACAGAGGGTATCTTCAGTCATTTTCTACCTTAGACACCACCTTGCTGCTATGTTCTCCACCTTGCTGCTATGTTCTTCCAAATTGCACATCCCAACTACCCCCAGGATAGCTCCTGAGTCCGCAGGTGACAAGGGGATGGGGAGAGACATTTGTCGTTGGTTGTAAGGACTAACCACAATGCCTTCTCTCAGGCCCAACCAACCCCTTCCTTCCCCCTCCCTGATGCCTCCACTGTGTCTTGTGGCATCTGAAGCATTCACTCTGGGATCAACAGGTCTGTCTCTCCCAGCCCCAAGCTCCCCATAGTGGGAGCTGAGGAAGAGAAAGCAAGGTCCCCACTTCCCGTCAGTGATCTGCAGACTCTGGGATCAGAAAGGGCAGACAGAGCAGCTGGGACCCACGCTGTGCATGTGAACTCTGATGGTTGCATAACGCTTACTGGTGAGGGTGCTACCCCACGGGAGTGCGGTATAGGCTCTGAGGTCCATGGCCACTGGGGTCCCGAAGGGGAGACGATGACCAGGCTTCCCGGAAGTCCTGAGATGGCTGTGGCTGCAGAGGGGTGGCGAGGCAGAGAGACCGGATCCCTGCTCCTGGGACACTCCGGTTTCAGCAAAGGGAGGGGGCAGCCTCTTGTGAAGCCCTCCTGGGTGCCGATTTTCACGTGAGATATTTGGTGAAGTTCCTGTCAGACGTGCAAGAAACAGACTCTGCGAAAATCGGGCCTGGCGCAGGCAGATGAGCCTGGCAGAGCTGGCATTCCCCACGAGTCTCTGGGAACCTGCAGCCTGTGCTGCATGACAGAAAGGGTCCCAGGTAACCAGCCTGCCCCCAGGAAATCACTCACAGCGGGGCTCGGGGCTGCTCTCTGCTGCAGCAGGTGGCAACTCTGGTGCTCTAGCCAGGTTGTCCTGGAGAGGCAAAAGGCCATATTGTTGAACTTGTGCATGACTGCCATGCCGGGCTATTCGCCTTATGTGCTGCTGTGTGACAGATATTCCAAAACCTGAGTGGCACAGAACAATGAGTATCCCACAGTTCCTGTGGGTCACAAATCTGGGCACAAGGTAGCTAGCTGGGTTTCGACTTCAGGGTTTCTCCCATTCTGTAATCAAGGAGTCAGCTGTGCTGCAGTCGTGTATCTCCAGGCCTGACCGGGGAAGGATCTGCTGACAAAGTTCAGTTCCTTATGGGTTGTTGGACGGATAACCTCAGTTTCTTTCCGGCTGTTGGAGGGAGGTCACCCTCCGTTTCCTTATAAAGAGGGCCTTTCCATAAGGCACCTGAGAGCATGGCTGCTTGCTTCATCAAACCAATCGAGTCAGGAGAGAGAAAGAGGAGAGGGGGGAGGGGAAAGTGAATTGTGCATCTGCAAGGTGGAAGTCAGAGTTTTTAACCCAATCACTGAAGCAAGATCTGATCACTTTGTTTTTTACCCTAACTCTAACCCTAATGCTAACCTAAGCTCTAACCCTAACCTTAATTCTAATGCTAACCCAAAGCTCTAACCCTAATCCTAACCTTAATTCTAAACTCTAATCTTAACCCTAAACCTAAGCTCTAACCTTAACTCTAACCCTAACCCCAAACTCTAACCGTAACCCTAACCTTAATTCTGAGCTCTAATTCTAACCCTAAAGCTAAGCCTACGCTCTAACCCTAACCTTAACCCTAATGCTAACACTAATCCTAATCTTAAACCTAAACTCTAACCTTATACCTAAACTCTAACCCTAACCCTAACCCTAATTCTCAGCTCTAACTCTAACCCTAATGCTAAGCCTAAACTCTAACTCTAATCCTGAGTTCTAACCTCAAACCCTGACCCTAACTCTAAACTGTAACCCTAACCCTATTCTAACCCTAATCCTAACCTAAACTCTAATATTGAACCTAACCTGGAACTCTAACCTTAACATCTAATCCTAAACCTAAACTCTAACCCTAACCCTAATGTACAACCCTACCTCTAACCGTAACCCTAACCTCTAACCCTAACCGGTTTTTTTTTGCACATCACTCCTTTATAACACTGGTCTGAAAAAGATGTCGTAGTTATGCTCAAAATACTGACTGGGCCCACGTGACAGGGCCAAGCAACTGCAATGAGTCAGCACTCACTCACAGAGAAAGACACACCTGGACAAGATCAAGAGCCATTTCACTGCCTGGAGACAGTAAGGCCGGGGGTGGGGTGGGGGTGGGGGGCGGAGGGAGGGATTCTAAAGCAGCAGGGTAACTCCTACAGGTCAAGGAGCTCCTCCCACCGTGGTGTGAGAAATGGCCTATTTTGTGATGACCACAGGTGGGAATAGTTCAACCGCCACTAACAACCGCAGGAGGGTTTTTGTTTGTATTATTTTATAGATATATACTCTTTTTTTGTAAAAGTAAATGCAACACGTAAACATCCCAATCTTCTGCAGCCAGCTTTTCTGGGCTCAAGGAGGAAATGTTTGTTAGAATCACCAGGCACTCATCTCCCCTGGAATGACTATCGAGCCCTCAGTCAGCTCACCTGACTACAGAAGAGCACAAGGCAGCTCTAGGAACACAAACAGGCTCTCTTGCCTCTCATTGGTCCGCCAAAACATGGCTCCTCCTTCTCCCCCTACTTTCAAGCAGGTCCTTAGTAATGAACAAAACACTAGCAAAAAAACAAGAGCTTCCCTAGCTGTCTCGGCTCAGTGGACAGAGCGTCAGCCTGCATACTGAAGGGTCCGGGGTTCGATTTCTGCCAAGGGCACATGCCTGGGTTGCGGGCTCGATCCCCAGTAGGGGGCGTGCAGGAGGCAGCCAATCAATGATTCTCTCATCATTGATGTTTGTATCTCTCCTTCTCCCTTCCTCTCTGAAATTAATAAAGAAATATATTTTTTAAAAAAACAAAGTTATTACTCTGGACTTTCGGCTTAGACTTACCCATGCCCACAGGTGCCATTCTAATTAGACTGCATGAAGGGAGTGGGTGCAGGAGACAAAATGGCTAACACAAAATTGGGGGCCAACAGCCCCCACCTGCAGCTACACCCTGAGATTCGCACGGATGCGGTCAGTGTGACAGGTGTACAGGAGAGAGGCAGAGGAACGGGAGGGAGGGTGTTCTGGGGGAAGGATCTGCCTGCAGGCCCTTATTGCCCGGCCTTGCCCTGGGCAGCCCCAGCCTCCATGGCTTTGCGCACGGCTCTTCCTCCCCCAGGAGCTGCGTGGGCCTGATGGGCTTCGGGTTCTTGCTGAATCCACAGACGATGGGAATACCAGTTGGCAGTTCAGCGCCATGGTCGCCTCTTCAGAAAGACCCTCCAGGTGTTTGACAAGGCCCGAAGGCTGTTGCCCTGGGCTGCAATCAGTACCCGTGCCCCTTGCTTAATCTGGGGCACTATTTCTTCTTTCCCAGAGGGCAGAGCTCTGGCAAGAGTGTCCTTCACACCCTCACAGGAGGGCAGCTGTCTTCAGTGAGGGCTGCATAGCTGCGACCCTTACGGATGTGGCTGTAGAAGGGATGGTCGGGCTCCATCGGTGGTGGTGGGACATCATCAGAGCGCCTCCAGATCTTTCCCTGGGCCTCGCTATGGTTGGCATCAGTTTCTGCTTTGTTGAGCCCAGTCAGACCCCCATGGTGCCGCTCATTGAGATGCCAAGTCCTCACTACGGGCAGCCACAGGTGGTCCATGGCCGCCGCCACCATCCAGAGGGTCCAAATGGCTCTCTTCTGCACCGAGGTGTGCCCGAAACCAATCACTGTCTCACTAGCAGAAAGTGGACGAGGAACCCGGAAAGCTGGTCAACCTTGAAGCTCTGAAAGGTCAGAGCCAGCCACCCCCTATCTAATGGAGACAATGAACTTCCCCATCAAATAACCATGTAAATCCTGACCCATAATCCGCTTGTTATGGAATTGCCTGCTTTAGGGCAAAGGGTATCTCCCAAACCTGAATAAAAGGGATGGCAAGGCCAAAGGAAGGTGGCAGTCCTTTCCACTAGAGGAAGGCTCCCGCCTGGCCCCCCAGTATGGCCAAAGTAACGCTTCCTAGTCTCTCTTTTCATTTGCGTATGGCCTCCTCCAGAACCTGAACCCTGAACCGGGAACCCTGAACCACAAGGGATGAGGAAAGAGGTTCCCACAGAGGTGCAGCAGATGTCAAACTCCAAGCCGGCCTCTGGCAGCGCCTCCTCCTTGTGCCCAGTCTTACCAGCTGCTGAGCGGCTCTCCAGGTGCCACGCGCTCTCGCCATGCCGCATCATCACCGGCTTGTAGGCCGCCATGGTGCGGCTCTGAGTATGGAGCAGACTGAGGCTCGCTGAGATTCCTGAGTGGCGGGCAGGCCCCGCCCCGCCCTGCCCCCTCTAACCCTAACCCTAACCTTAACCTTTAAGGCTCAGTGTGGCTGGCCTGGCCCCGCCTGTGCCACCCCACTGGGCACCTAGGAGTTGATCCCGGGGCCAGGCGCTGTTTCCCTGCAGCACAAGAAACAGGAAATCCGACCGAAACCAGTTTGTCTCAGTGGATAGAGCGTCGGCCTGCGGACTGGAAGGTCCCAGGTTCAATTCCGGTCAAGGACATGTACCTTGGTTGCAGACACATCCCCAGTAGGGGGCGTGCAGGAGGCAGCTGATGGATGTTTCTCATCGATGTTTCTAACTATCTCCCTTGCTCTCTGTGAAAATTCAATAAAAAATATTTTTAAAAAGTGTCCTGACGGTAGGAAGAAGGTGCCCCCATTCTGGAGCAGTTCCCCTGCTGGGTGTGGACCCCGCCCTCAGCAGTTTCCCATCATCACTGCCCTCGCCTTGGAATATGCACCCCACGAGCTGGTAGGAGAGGCCCTAGCCCCCATAGTGCAAAACCCAGGTCTAATGTGACCCCTTGTAGCCCTGGCCATTTGGCTCGGTTGGTTGAAGCATCATCCTGTACACCGAAAGGTTGCCAGTTCGATCCCCAGTCAGGGCCCACGCAGGAAGCAACCAATTGATGTTTCTAAAATCAATAATCACAATGTGACCCCTTCCAGAGAGCTTGCTCTGGATGCACATCTGTTCCTCTTTCCCAGACACTCGCAGAGTGACTCCTGGGGCAGGGGTGGTGGGGAGCAGATGAGTGGGAGGTGAGGAGAAAGGATCGGGACACAGAGGGTATCTTCAGTCATTTTCTACCTTAGACACCACCTTGCTGCTATGTTCTTCCAAGTTGCACATCCCCTCTACCCCCAGGATAGCTCCTGAGTCCGCAGGTGACAAGGGGATGGGGAGAGACATTTGTCGTTCTAACCCCAATGCCTTCTCTCAGGCCCAACCAACCCCTTCCTTCCCCCTCCCTGATGCCTCCACTGTGTCTTGTGGCATCTGAAGCACTCACTCTGGGATCAACAGGTCTGTCTCCCATCCCCAAGCTCCCCATAGTGGGAGCTGCTGAAGGGAAACAAGGTCCCCACTTCCCGTCAGGGGCCTGCAGGGTCTGGGCTAAGAAGGGGCAGACAGAGCAGCTGGGACCCACGCTGTGCACATGAACGCTGATGGTTGGATAAAGCTCACTGGTGAGGGTGCTACCCCACAGGAGTGCGGTATAGGCTCTGAGGTCCATGGCCACTGGGGTCCTGAAGGGGAGACGATGACCAGGCTTCGTGGAAATCGTGAGATGGCTGTGGCTGCAGAGGGGTGGCGAGGCAGAGAGACAGGATCCCTGCTCCTGGGTCACTCCGGTTTCAGCAAAGGGAGGGGGCAGTCCCTTGTGAAGCCCTCCTGGGTGCCGATTTCCACGTGAGATATCTGGTGAAGTTCCTGTCAGACGTACAAGAAACAGACTCTGCGAAAATCGGGTCTAGCCCAGGCAGATCAGCCTGGCAGAGCTGGCATTCCCCACGAGTCTCTGGGAACCTGCAGCCTGTGCTGCATGACAGAAAGGGTCCCAGGTAACCAGCCTGCCCCCAGGAAATCACTCACAGCGGGGCTCGGGGCTGCTCTCTGCGGCAGCAGGTGGCAACTCTGGTGCTCTAGCCAGGTTGGCCTGGAGAGGCAAAAGGCCATATTGTTGAACTTGTGCATGACCGCCATGCCGGGCTATACGCCTTATGTGCTGCTGGTGACACATTATTCCAAAACCTGAGTGGCACAGAACAATGAGCATCCCGCAGTTCCTGTGGGTCACAAATCTGGGCACAAGGTAGCTGGGTTTTGACTTCAGGGTTTCTCCCATTCTGTAATCAAGGAGTCAGCTGTGCTGCAGTCGTGTATCTCCAGACCGGACCGGGGAGAGATCTGCTGACAAAGCTAATCCTAACCTTCTCAACTCTAATCTTAACCCTAACCTCTAACCCTAACCCTAAGCTCTAACCTTAACTCTAACCTCTAACCCTAACTCTAACCCTAAACTCTAACCATAACCCTAATTCTAAGTTCTAACTCTAACCCTAATCCTGAGCTCTAACCTCAAATCCTGACCCTAACCCTAACCCAAATGCTAAACCTAAGCTCTAACCCTAACCTTAACCCTAATGCTAACCTAAACTCTAACCCTAATCCTAACCTTAACTCTAAAATCTAACCTTAAACCTAAACTCTAACTCTAAGCTCTAACCATATCCCTAATTTTAAGCTCTAAACCTAACCCTAATTCTAAGTTCTAACTCTAACCCAAATGCTAAGCCTAAACTCTAACCCTAATCCTGAGCTATGACATCGAACCCTGACCCTAAACTCTAATCTGAATCCTAACCAGAACCCTAACTCTAAGCTCTAACCCTAACCCTATTCTAACCCTAATCCTAACTTAAACTCTAATATTAAACCTAACCTCGAACTCTAACCTTAACGACTAACCCTAAACCTAAGCTCTAACCCTAACCCTAACATATAACCCGACCTGTACCCGTACTCCTACCCCTAACCTTTAACCCTAACCTTTTTTTTGGGGGGAGGGGGGCACATCACTCCTTTATTATACTGGTCTGAAAAAGATGTAGTTATGCTGAAAATGCTGACTGGGCCCACGTGGTAGGGTCAAGCAACTGCAATGAGTCAGCACTCACTCAGAGAGAAAGACACACCTGGACATGATCAAGAGCCATTTCACTGCCAGGAGACAGAAAGGCCGGGGAGGGATTCTAAAGCAGCGGGGTAACTAACTCCTACAGGTCAAGGGGCTCCTCCCACCGTGGTGTGAGGAATGGCTTACTCTTTGATGACCACAGGTGGGAATAGTTCAACCGCCACTAACAACCGCAGGAGGGTTTTTGTTTGTATTATTTTATAGATATATACTCTTTTTTTGTAAAAGTAAATGCAACACGTAAACATCCAGGATGGATCCCCATCTTCTGGAGCCAGCTTTTCTGGGCTCAAGGAGGAAATGTTAGAATCACCAGGCACTCATCTCCCCTGGAATGACTATTGAGCCCTCAGTCAGCTCACCTGACTATAGAAGAGCACAGGGCGGCTCTAGGAACACAAACAGGCTCTCTTGCCTCTCATTGGTCCGCCAAAACATGGCTCCTCCTTATGCCCCTACTTTCAAGCAGGTCCTTAGTAATGAACAAAACACTAGCAAAAAAACAAGAGCTTCCCTAGCTGTCTCGGCTCAGTGGACAGAGCGTCAGCCTGCAAACTGAAGGGTCCCGGGTTCGATTTCCGCCAAGGGCACATGCCTGGGTTGCGGGCTGGATCCCCAGCAGGGGGCGTGCAGGAGGCAGCCAATCAATGATTCTCTCATCATTGATGTTTCTCTCTCTCTTTCTCCCTTCCTCTCTGAAATCAATAAAGAAATATATTTTTAAAAAAATAAGAGTTGTTATTACTCTGGACTCTCTGCTTAGACTGAGGACCCATGGCCCACAGGTGCCATTCTGACTAGATTGCATGAAGGCAGTGGGTGCAGGAGACAAAATGGCTAACACAACATTGGGAACCACCAGCCCCACCTGCAGCTACACCCTGAGATGCCCAGGGATGCGGTCAGTGTGGCAGGTGCACAGGAGAGATGCAGAGGAACGGGAGGGGAGGGAGGGTGTCCTGGGGGAAGGGTCTGCCTGCTGGCCCTCACTGCCCGGCCTTGCCCTGGGCAGCCCCAGCCTCCATGGCTTTGCGCACGGCTCTTCCTCCCCCAGGAGCTGCGTGGGCCTGATGGGCTTCAGGTTCTTGCCGAATCCACAGACGATGGGGATACCAGTGGGCAGTTCAGCTCCATGGTCGCCTCTTCAGAAAGACCCTCCAGGTGTTTGACAAGGCCCGAAGGCTGTTGCCTTGGGCTGCAATCAGTGCCCGTGCCCCCTCCTTAACCTGGGGCACTATTTCTTCTTTCCCAGAGGGCAGAGCTCTGGCAAGAGTGTCCTTCAGACCCTCACAGGAGGGCAGCTGTCTTCAGTGAGGGCTGCATAGCTGCGACCCTTACTGATGTGACTGTAGAAGGGATGGTCGGGCTCCATTGGTGGTGGCGGGACGTCATCAGAGCGCCTCCAGATCTTTCCCTGGGCCTCACCATGCTTGGCAGCCGTTTCTGCTTTGTTGAGCCCAGTCAGACCCCCATGGTGCCGCTCATTGAGACGCCAAGTCCTCCCTAAGGCAGCCACAGGTGGCCCATGGCCGCTGGCACCGACCAGAGGGTCCAAATGGCTCTCTTTCTGCACCGAGGTGTGACCGAAACCAATCATTGCCTCACTAGCAGAACGTGGACGAGGAACCCGGGAGGCTGATCAACCTTGAAGCTCTGAAAGGTCAGAGCCAACCAGCCATCACCTATCTAATTGAGACAATGAACTTCCCCATCAAATAACCATGTAAATCCTTACTGATAAAATAATCTACTTGTTATGGAATTGCCTGCTTTAGGGCAAAGAGTATCTCCCAAACCTGAATAAAAGGGATGGCAAGGCCAAAGGAAGGTGGCAGTCCTTTCCACTAGAGGAAGGCTCCCGCCTGGCCCCCCAGTATCGCCGAATTAACGCTTCCTAGTCTCTCTTTTCGTTTGCCTATGGCCTCCTCCCGAACCCGTACCCTGAAGCGGGAACCCTGAACCCGCGGGACGCGGAAAGAGGTTCCCACAGAGGTGCAGCAGATGTCAAACTCATAGCCGGCCTCTCGCAGCGCCTCCTCTTGCCCAGTCTTACCAGCCGCTGAGCGGCTCTCCAGGTGCCACGCGCTCTCGCCATGCCGCATCAACACCGGCTTGTAGGCCGCCATGGTGCGGCTCTGAGTGTGGAGCAGACTGAGGCTCGCTGAGACTCCTGAGTGGCGGGCAGGCCCCGCCCCGCCCCGCCCCCTCCCCTCTAACCCTAACCTTCACCTTTAAGGCTCAATGTGGCTGGCCTGGCCCTGCCTGTGCGACCCCACTGGGCACCTAGGAGTTGTTCCATGGGCCAGGCGCTGTTTCCCTGCAGCACAAGCAACAGGAAAGCCGGCCGAAACCGGTTTGGCTCAGTGGATAGAGCGTCAGCCTTCGGACTGAAAGGTCCCAGGTTCGATCCCGGTTGGGGGCACTAACCTGGGTTGCGGGCACATCCCCAGTAGGGGGCGTGCGAGAGGCGGCTGATCAATGTCTCTCTCTCATCGATGTTTCTAACTGTCACTCTTACTCTCTGAAAAATCAATAAAATATATTTTTAAAAAGTGTCCTGACTGTAAGAAGAAGGTGCCCCCATTCTGGAGCAGTTCCTCTGCTGGGTGTGGACCCCGCCCTCAGCAGTTTCCCATCATCACTGCCCTCGCCTCGGAATACGCACCCCACAAGCTGGTAGGAGAGGCCCTAGCCCCCATAGTGCAAAACCCAGGTCTAATGTGACCCCTTGTAGCCCTGGCCATTTGGCTTGGTTGGTTGAAGCATCATCCTGTACACCGAAAGGTTGCCGGTTCGATCCCCAGTCAGGGCCCACGCAGGAAGCAACCAATTGATGATTCTAAAATCAATAATCACAATGTGACCCCTTCCAGAGAGCTTGCTCTGGATGCACATCTGTTCTTCTTTCCCAGACACTCGCCGAGTGACTCCTGGGGCAGGAGTGGTGGGGAGCAGATGAGTGGGAGGTGAGGAGAAAGGATCGGGACACAGAGGGTACCTTCATAGACACCACCTTGCTGCTATGTTCTTCCAAGTTGCACACCCTCCAGGATAGCTCCTGAGTCCACAGGTGACAAGGGGATGGGGAGAGACATTTGTCGTTAGTTATAAGGACTAACCCCAATGCCTTCTCTCAGGCCCAACCAACCCCTTCCTTCCCCCTCCCTGATGCCTCCACTGTGTCTTGTGGCATCTGAAGCATTCACTCTGGATCAACAGGTCTCTCTCTCCCACCCCCAAGCTCCCCATAGCGGGAGCTGCTGAAGGGAAAGCAAGGTCCCCACTTCCCGTCAGGGGCCTGCAGAGTCTGGGCTAAGAAGGGGCAGACAGAGCAGCTGGGACCCACGCTGTGCATGTGAAATCTGATGGTTGCATAATGCTCGCTGGTGAGGGTGCTACCCCACGGGAGTGCGGTATGGGCTCTGAGGTCCATGGCCACTGGGGTCCTGAAGGGGAGACGATGACCATGCTTCCCGGAAGTTCTGAGGTGGCTGTGACGGAAGAGGGGAGGCGAGGCAGGGAGACAGGATCCCTGCTCCAGGGACGCTCTGGTTTCAGCAAAGGGAGGGGGCAGCCCCTTGTGAAGCCGTCCTGGTTGCCAATTTCCACGTGAGATATTTGGTGAACTTCCTGTCAGACGTACAAGAAACGGACTCCGCGAAAAGCAGGCCTGGCCCAGGCAGATCAGCCTGGCAGAGCTGGCATTCCCCATGAGTCTCCGTGAACCTGCAGCCTGTGCTGCATGACAGAAAGGTCCCAGGTAGCTAGCCTGCCCCCAGGAAATCACTCACAGCGGGGCTCAGGGCTGCTCTCTGCGGCAGCAGGTGGCAACTCTGGTGCTCTATCCAGGTTGGCCTGGAGAGGCAAAAGGCCATATTGTTGAACTTGTGCATGACCGCCATGCCGGGCTATTCGCCTTATGTGCTGCCGTGTGACACATTATTCCAAAACCTGAGTGGCACAGAACAATGAGCATCCCGCAGTTCCTGTGGGTCACAAATCTGGGCACAGGGTAGCCGGGTTTCGACTTCAGGGTTTCTCCCATTCTGTAATCAAGGAGTGAGCTGTGCTGCAGTCGTGTCTCTCCAGGCCTGACCGGGGAGAGATCTGCTGACAAAGTTCAGTTCCTTATGGGTTGTTGGACGTATAACCTCAGTTTCTTTCCGGCTGTTGGTGGGAGGTCACCCTCTGTTTCCTTATGAAGTGGGACTTTCCATAAGGCACCTGAGAGCATGGCTGCTTGCTTCATCAGACCAATCGAGTCAGGAGAGAGAAAGAGGAGAGGGGGGAGGGGAAAGTGAATTGTGCATCTGCAAGGTGGAAGTCAGAGTTTTTAACCCAATCACTGAAGCAAGATCTGATCACTTTTTTACCCTAACCCTAACCCTAATGCTAACCGGAAGATCTAACCCTAATCCTAACCTTAATTCTAAACTTTAATCTTAACCCTAATCCCTAATGTTAACCCTAAACCGAAGCTCTAACCTTAACCCTAACCTCTAACCCTAAGCCTAAGCTCTAACCCTACCCATGACCTTAATTCTAAGCTCTAACTCTAACCCTAATGCTAAGCCTCAACTCTAACCCTAACCTTAACCCTAACGCTAATCCGAAGCTTTAACCCTAATCCTAATCTTAACCCTAATCTCTAACCTTAACCCTAATCTCTAACCCTAACCCTAAGCTCTAACCCTAACCCTAATTCTCATCTCTAACTCTAACCCTAATAGTAAGCCTAAACTCTAACCCTAATCCTGAGTTCTAACCTGGAACCCTGACCCTAAATCTAAAATGGAACCCTAACCCTAATCCTAACCTAAACTCTAACCTTAACGTCTACTCTTAAACGTAAGCTCTAACCTTAACCCTAACCCTAACCTTTTTTTTTTTTTTTTTTTTTTTTTGCACATCACTCCTTTATTACACTGGTCTGAAAAAGAGGTCGTAGTTATGCTCAAAATGCTGACTGGGCCCACGTGGCAGGGCCAAGCAACTGCAATGAGTCAGCACTCACTCAGAGAAACACACACCTGAACATGATCAAGAGCCATTTCACTGCCAGGAGACAGAAAGGCCGGGAGGGATTCTAAAGCAGCGGGGTAACTAACTGCTACAGGTCAAGGAGCTCCTCCCACCGTGGTGTGAGGAATGGCTTACTCTGTGATGACCACAGGTGGGAACAGTTCAACCGCCACTAACAACCGCAAGAGGGTTTTTGTTTGTATTATTTTATAGATATATATTCACACACACATATACATACACACACACACTTTTTTTTTTTTTTTTTTTAAAAGTAAATGCAACACGTAAACGTTCAGGATGGATCCCACTCCGAAGGCAGCTTTTCTGGACTCAGGAGGAAATGTTTGTTTCAATCACCAGTCACTCATCTTCCCCTGGAATGACTATGGAGCCCTCAGTCAGCTCACCTGACTACAGAAGAGCACAGGGCGGCTCTAGGAACACAAACAGGCTCTCTTGCCTCTCATCAGTCCGCCAAAACATGGTTCCTCCTTATGCCCCTACTTTCAAGCAGGTCCTTAATAATGAACAAAACACTAGCAAAAAAACAAGAGCTGCCCTAGCCGGCTCGGCTCAGTAGACAGAGCGTCAACCTGCGGACTGGAGGGTCCGGGTTCGATTTCCACCAAGGGCACATGCCTGGGTTGCGGGCTGGATCCCCAGTAGGGGGCGTGCAGGAGGCAGCCAATCAATGATTCTCTCATCATTGATGTTTCTCTCTCTCTCTTTCTCCCTTCCTCTCTGAAATTAATAAAGAAATGTATTTTTTAAAAAATAAGAGTTATTATTACTCTGGACTCTCGGCTTAGACTGACACATGCCCACAGGTGCCATTCTGACTAGACTGCATGAAGGGAGTGGGTGCAGGAGACAAAATGGCTAACACAACATTGGGAACCACCAGCCCCACCTGCAGCTACACCCTGAGATGCCCAGGGATGCGGTCAGTGTGACAGGTGCACAGGAGAGAGGCAGAGGAACGGGAGGGGAGGGAGGGTGTCCTGGGGGAAGGGTCTGCCTGCTGGCCCTCACTGCCCGGCCTTGCCCTGGGCAGCCCCAGCCTCCATGGCTTTGCGCACGGCTCTTCTTCCCCCAGGAGCTGCGTGGGCCTGATGGGCTTCGGGTTCTTGCTGAATCCACAGACGATGGGAATAGCAGTCGGCGGTTCAGCTCCATGGTCGCCTCTTCATAAAGACCCTCCAGGTGTTTGACAAGGCCCGAAGGCCGTGGCCCCGGGCTGCAATCAGTACCCGGGCCCGTTCCTTAACCTGGGGCACTACTTCTTTCCAAGAGGGCACAGCTCTGACAAGAGTGTCCTTCAGACCCTCACGAGAAGGCTGCTCGTCTTCACTGAGGGCTGCATAGCTGCGACCCTTACGGATGTGACTGTAGAAGGGATGGTCGGGCTCCATCGGTGGTGGCGGGACGTCATCAGAGCGCCTCCAGATCTTTCCCTGAGCGTCGCCATGCTTGGCAGCCGTTTCTGCTTTGTTGAGCCCAGTCAGACCCCCATGGTGCCGCTCATTGAGACGCCAAGTCCTCACTACTGGCAGCCACAGGTGGTTCATGGCCGCCGGCACAGCCCAGAGGGACCAAATTGCTCTCTTCTGCACCGACGTGTGCCCGAAACCAATCACTGTCTCACTAGCAGAACGTGGACGAGGAACCCGGAAAGCTGGTCAACCTTGAAGCTCTGAAAGGTCAGAGCCAGCCACCCCCTATCTAATGGAGACAATGAACTTCCCCCATCAAATAACCATGTAAATCCTGACCGATAATCTGCTTGTTACTGGAATTGCCTGCTTTAGGGCAAAGGGTGTCCCAAACCTGAATAAAAGGGATGGCAAGGCCAAAGGAAGGTGGCAGTCCTTTCCACTAGAGGAAGGCTCCCGCCTGGCCCCCCAGTATCGCCAAATTAATGCTTTTCTAGTCTCTCTTTTCATTGGGGAAGGCCTCCTCCAGAACCCGAACCCTGAACCGGGAACCCTGAACCACCGGGGACGTGGAAAGAGGTTCCCACAGAGGTGCAGCAGATGTCAAACTCATAGCCGGCCTCTCACAGCACCTCCTCGTGCCCAGTCTTACCAGCTGCTGAGCAGCTCTCCAGGTGAAACGTGCTCTCGCCCTGACTGATCAACAGCGGCTTGTAGGCAGCCATGGTGCGGTTCCGAGTGTGGAGCAGACTGAGGCTCGCTGAGACTCCTGAGTGGCGGGCAGGCCCCGCCCTGCCCCCTCTAACCCTAACCCTAACCCTAACCCTAACCCTAACCCTAACCCTAACCTTCACCTTTAAGGCTCAGTGTGGCTGGCCTGGCCCCGCCTGTGCGACCCCACTGGGCACCTATGAGTTGTTCCCTGGGCCAGGCGCTGTTTCCCTGCAGCACAAGAAACAGGAAAGCCGGCCGAAACCGGTTTGGCTCAGTGGATAGAGCGTCGGCCTTCGGACTGAAGGGTCCCAGGTTTGATTCTGGTCAAGGGCATGTACCTTGGTTGCGGACACATCCCCAGTAGGAGGCGTGCAGGAGGCAGCTGATGGATGTCTCTCTCTCCTCGATGTTTCTGTCTCTCTATCCCTCTCTCTCCCTCTCTGTAAAAAATAAAAAAAAATATATTTTATAAAAATAAAGAAAAGAAACAGGGAAGTGGGAACATGCTCCTTCCACAGAGAAGTGCTGTGGGAGGAAGCACGAGTGACCTGGAGGCCCAAACCCCACAGGGACCTCACCTGGGCAGTCATTCTGGAGGGCCCAGTGCCCTTGTCTACTCCAGCCCTGCCGCAGCCCCGTGGACCCCAGGGGTCCAGGACAGTGCACCCATCGCATTGACATCTCATCACTTTTGCAATATTCCACTCATGAGAAGCAGGTCACTAGCTCCAGAGCACATTGCAGAGGAGGGATTGATTACACATGGCGGCGAATACCAGGAGTGGAGGATCACTGGGGGCCAACTTGGAAACTGGCTACTTCAGTTCATTCTCTGACCCCCAATGACTCATGTTCCTTCCACATGCAAATACATTCCCCCGTTCCCAAGGTCTGTAAGTCTCATTCCATTCCAGCATTGCCTCAAAGTCCAGAATCTCAGCGGTGAACAAGGCTCCTTGGATGTGTTCCTTCAGTATGGCTCCTTGGGTTCTATTTTTCTCCTTCTGGAGATCTATGAAACTTAGAAAAACTATCTGTCCCCACCACATACAACATGCAATGATGGAACAGGCACAGGACAGCTGCTATAAGATTCCAGTTTAAAGGAGGGAGGGGGAGCCAAAACTGGTTTGGCTCAGTGGATAGAGCGTCGGCCTGCGGACTGAAAGGTTCCAGGTTCGATTTCGGTCAAAGGCATTTACCTTGCTTGCGGGCACATCCCCAATAGGAGGTGTGCAGGAGGCAGCTGAACAATGTCTCTCTCTCTCATCGATGTTTCTAACTCTCTATTCCTCAAAAAAAAAAAAAAAAAACACACACACACACACAATAATATATATATATATATATATATATATATATATATATATATATATATATATATATATATGGGGGGAGGGGAGCCAAACGGTTTGGCTCAGTGGATAGAGCGCCAGCCTGCGGACTGAAAGGTCCCAGGTTCGATTCCGGTTAAGGGCATGTATCTTGGTTGCAGGCACATCCCAGGAGGGGGCGTGAAGGAGGCAGCTGATCGATGTTTCTCTCTCATCGATGTTTCTAACTCTCTATCCCTCTCCCTTCCTCTCTGAAAAAAAATCAATAAAATATATTTAAAAAATAAAAAGATGAGAGAGAATCATTGATAGGCTGCCTCCTGCACAACCCCTATTGGGGATCAAACCCGAAACCAGAATTGAACCTAGGACCCTTCAGTCTCCAGGCTAACGCTCTATCCACTGAGCAAAACTGGCTAGGGCCTTTCATTTCTTTTTCATAAAAAGGAGTACATATTTGCAGCTGAATCATTTTCCCAGTCTGCTTCCTGCCAGCACAAAACCTGAGGGTCCAATGTACTGTTTCTGTAAACAGTTGCCACTGGACAATTATTCCATAGAGGGGCCTGGTGTGTCTGTCCTTTTGGCAGGTTGTCGCTCAGTAGTGGCTACAGCCAGATAGGCATTGGTACAAGTCCATATTGTGGGGTCCATGCATACCACGCCTAACACCACGGCCATTTTGTTCAGGAGTCCATTGAGTTAAGGAAAAAGGTATCAGAGATAGAAGTTGACTGACATCACCAGAACGGGACATTTGTCCATCTGATGGAGATCCTCCTTCACAGTGGATTCTCTCTGGGGCTCCATTTATGTGGGATGTGAATATCCTCACAGTCTGTGCCCATTCCAAGAGGCATACCCATATGCTTCTCCCCCCCCCCCCCAGACCTTATCTTTTTTTAAAAAAGATATATTTTTAATTGATTTTTTACAGAAAGGAAGGGAGAGACAGAGAGTTAGCAACATTGATCAGCTGCCTCCTGCACACCCCCTACTGGGGATGTGCCCGCAACCAAGGTACGTGCCCTGGACCGGAATCAAACCCGGGAACTTTCAGTCCACACGCCGACACTCTATCCATGGAGCCAAACTGGTTTTCACCAGACCTTATCAACAATATTTCAATCCAGTTCTTTCCAAGTCATTGACAATCCAGCCAAATCAATGGAAACTGCACGCATCAGTGGAGATCTATGCCTCTACCTTTGCGACAGGCCCATCTTTCTGCCGGGAGAATTTCCCTCCAGGATTAAACCTAAGAGGGGCTGAAACACTACAGCTAGCTACTACCAGCTGGTGGCAGCATAGCACGCAGAAACCAAGCTTAAATATTGGATTCCTTAGTCATCTGGTCACAGGGAAAGCCCTAGGAGGCCTGAGTGAGAAAAGGATGGCAGTGCAGCTGGTGGGTGTACGATCCACCTGCTCAGGCAATGTAGTCCTGTCTTCTGGACCTACTTGTATAAACCTATTCGAATTGGCAGTGGAGTGCTGTTGTGTACAACCTCATGGCTTGATGTGATAGTTTAACATACAGCTTGCTTTTGCTGTCCTCTGCTCAGGCATCCATTCACAAATCAGATCTGCTTTTCCATTTTTATTTTTCTCTTCTTCTGAGACTCCTACTATCACGATGTGGCTACTTCTAATTTTAACCTCCATTTCGTTTTTTTTTAATTAAATTTTTATTATTCAGATTATTACATTTGTTTCTCTTTTTTCCCCTCCATAGTTCCCCTCCACTCGGCTCCCATCCTCCCCTCCACCCTTACCCCCCTCCCGTTGACCTCATCCATAGGTGTATGATTTTTGTCCAGTCTCTTCCTGTACACCCCTCACCCCTTTCCCCCTGAGAATGATCAGTCCACTCCATTTCTGTGCTCCTGATTCTATTATATTCACCAGTTTATTCTGTTGATCAAATTTTTAATTCACTTAATTTTTAGATTCACTTGTTGATAGCTATGTATTTGTTGTTCATAATTTTTTGTCTTTTACCTTTTTCTTCCTCTTCTAAAAGAGTACCTTTCAGCATTTCATATAATACTGGTTTGGAGTTCATGAACTCCTTTAGCTTTTTCTTATCTGTGAAGCTCTTTATCTGACCTTCAATTCTGAATGATAGCTTTGCTGATAAATTATTCTAGGTTGTAGGTTCTTGCTATTCATACCGTTGAATATTTCTTGCCACTCCCGTCTGGCCTGCATCGTTTCTGTTGAGAAATCAGCTGGCAGTCATATGGGTGCTCCCTTGTAGGTAATGAAATGTTTTTCTTTTGCTGCTTTTAATATTCTTTCTTTGTCTTTTGCTCTTGGTATTTTAATTATGATGTGTCTTGGTGTAGTCCTCTTTGGATTCCTTTTATATGGGGTTATGTGTGCTTCCTGGACTTGTAAGTCTATTTCTTTTACCAGATGTGGGAAGTTTTCAGTCATTATTTCTTTAAATAGGTTTTCGGTATCTTGCTCTCTCTCTTCTGGCACCCCCACAATTCTGATGTTGGTACACTTGAAGCTGTCCCAGAAGCTCCTTACATTATCTTCTCATTTTTGGATTCTTTTCTCTCCTTGCTTTTCCAGTTGAGTGTTTTCTGATTCTTTATATTTCAAATTTTTGACTTGATTCTTGCCTTTCTCTCGTCTGCTGTTAGGTCTCTGTATAATATTTTTTATTTCAGTCAATGTATGTTTAATTTCTAGTTGGCCCTTTTTCATCTCCTCTTGGGTCTCGCTAACTTTATCCAACTTTTCTAGGATATTCTCGAAAAACCTTATAAGCGTGGTTTTGAACTCTATATCCAGTCATTTGTTTTCCTCCATTTCTTTCCTTTGTGATCCCTTCCCTTGTCTCGGCATTTTCACTATGCCGGGAGAACTTCTGTGTTGGATTCAGCCTTATGATACCAGACTTGAAAAACTACAGAAGCCTCTCTGTTGAGCTTGGGATGAGTGGAGTCTCAGGGCTTAATGGACCACCTTGCCTTCCAGTCGGCCCCGCCCTCCACAGTCCCTGAGTTTCACGTGACTGGGTAATCCCTGGAGGGGTCCCTGTGCACGCACCAGCTCTCTTGCAGTGCCTCTAGACTGCTGCCCCTCTGGCTACCCTGCACTCTGGGACCATATGAATCTGGGTCCCCAGGGTTTCGCCCGAAACTTTTGCGACTCCCCTAAATTTCCGTGCACTTCACTTCTCCCCCTTCACAGTCCAAACTCCCCCCGTATGAGTTTCAGCTGGATCTGGGGTTTAGTGTCGTAAGATAAGGGGTTCAATTCCGTTGGGAGTCTCCATCTCCCTCCCGCCAGAGGAAGCCAGCCAGGTTCACCTTCACCCGCTCTCTCCACACGCGCGTCTCCGTACCTCAGCTTTTTGCAGCTCCTCTGGGTCTCTGTGAGCCCCTCTCTTTCCTTCTAGTTGTAGAATTTCCACTCAGCCAGCTTTCCTGGGGTTCTGGATGATGTCCGTTCTGTCTTT
>PVJN01021489.1:0-34568 GCA_004026805.1 Lasiurus borealis | reverse complement strand
TCTCTCTCTGTCTCTCTGTCTCTCTCTGTCTGTCTCTCTCTCTCTCTCTGTCTGTCTCTCTCTCTCTCTCTCTCTCTCTCTTTGCGGCGGCCACCCATTTCCTCCTGGCTTTGCGTTTATCATCTTCAGTGGACACGTCTTTCCTGAGCAACTCCTAGTGCCAGACAGAGGAGCAGATGCTGTGCCGGTGTCAGTAAGGGTGTGGAGGAGGAGTGAAGTAGTAATAATAAAAAAACAATACCTTGTACAAGGGCAGAGGGATGAGGAGAAGGGCCTGAGGAGGAGCATCCTGCCCTTTCCTGGACTGGGGATTTTTTTTTTTCTTTATTGCTTTTATGGGGAGATTATGGGGAGGTTGAAATTAATGTTGGCCTTGCAGAATTGCCTGGGCAGTTGGTTCAGTGTGCCTGGGAGCACTTTGAGGAAATGTTGTTGCAGTGAAAAACAACAATGGAATTTAAGCCTGAAGCTGGTGTGTGAGGTCTTACCTCCGCTACTTTTTAAATGTGTAATAGCCTTTGAGGCTTGCTTGCTCATCCGTGCTGCGGGAAACCTCATACTGGCCTCACAAGACTGTTCGCGGGGCAAATGAAATAGTGATACAAGCGCACTTTCTAAACCATAAATAACTGTAAAAATGGGAACATTGCTAGTTTTCCAACTTCCTCTTTGCTCCTGCCCACTTTTCCAATTTGAAAAGGTCAGTTTAAATTCTAAAGCAGACAGCCAACAATTTACAAGTGGATGAAGTTCCAAAAGTTGACTACTTGAACTCTGACACTCTTGGAATGAAGGCTGTAAATTGTAAAGTTCCAAGACTAGCCCGTTAATACTTTAAAAACATAATATTTATTTCACTTGAAATGATTTTATAATAGAGAACATCACTATTGCAAAAACAGACGGAGGCTTGGGTATTAAAGCAGTTGTCACCAGACAAGTCTGGGAAGAGTGTCCACGCTGCCCGGGAGGAAAATGAGAAACTTTCAGGGACTTTGGAGGTTTATCAGATAATTGGAAAGAAAAGTCAAAGGGCTAAGAAGGACTTCTGTGTATCTTAGAAGAATCTATGTGATGGATTAACTGAACTCTGGTCTGGAAAAGATGTAAACAACTGGAGAACCCGGTTTGTGCACAGGTCTGAGGATTAATAAAACGGTGTAGTCTGGTTTAGATAATTACCCATAATGTCCACTTGGTGGCAGTGGTGACTAAATTGACTACAGTTTGGTTGTGGTCAGGAAAATGGAATGAGATGGGTGAGGAGGCTGCTTGTGGGTTTTGGCAAGAAATAATTATATATATTTTTTTCTGTAATTTTCCTTTAATGAACTTTATAGTTACCCTAAAAGCTATACCCACTTACCAGCAGTTCACTTAGGAATGTTTATTGCACTTTGTGTAAGTTTCTATTGGGAGAACTAACACTAAGTAGAAATAATCTCTTCAGGTAATCTACAATCTAGGAAGTAAATATGTACAAAGAATTTAATTACAAATTATTATGTAAAAATCACCTGAGTAGGATAGAGTAGTGCTTTTTTAAAATGATGTTTTTATAATTGCTTTTCACAGAGGAAGGGAGAGGGAGATAGAAACATCAATGATGAGAATCTTTGATTGGCTGCCTCCTGCACACCCCACACTGGGGACCGAGTCCACCACCAGGGCATGTGCCATGACCTGGAATTGAACTTCAACCTCCTGGTTCATGGGTCGATGCTCAACCACTTATCCACACAGTCTGGGCAGAGATAAAGTGTTTTTTTAGTTAATCAAAACAAAGCATGAATTTCTTACTAATCATGGTGACAGAACTGGAAGACAGACATTTGGTGAGTCTGCATTGAGGAGATAACATTACAAGCAGAGCAAACATAAGAGCACAGACACAGAGATAGAAAACTGCAGGCCATATCTGCAAACCATTTGGTTTGGCTGGACTGTGGGGTGTCGAGTGGGAAGCACTGGGGAGAGAGTGAAGACGGGGCTGTGGACGCCTGGTTTTCTCCTCCACTTCACGTTTCCCTGGTAAGAGTACAACTACCTGGAAAGGGTTTTTAGGATCTGCCTCATGCCTTCCCTTTCGTTCTTGCTCAGTGCCAAGTTTTCCAGGTTCACCCGGTGCTGTCTAAAGAATTCTGGGTGAAGAACTTCAGCTCTGTAAAAAATGATATCAAATTCGGTCCCGGGAACAATACCAGGAAGAAAGCTTTCAACTCCCTCATGCTGCCAGTCTTGTGAAAACAAGTGATACTCTCCAGCCTCATTCTTAGCTTATCAGGTGGAACTGGGAAGCCATGGGAAAGGAATATTTGGAGGCTAAACGTTCTTTGTCCCAGTGAGAGAAACATACGGTAGCCTTCTAACTTGTCACCTTGTCCCCAGGTCTGCTTCCATGCTGGTCAGCAGAGTGATCATTCCATGATCCCAATTAGATCCCCCCCCCAAAAAAAACAACAACAAACATACAATGGCTTCCTCATGCCCTCAGTGTAGAGTCCACATTCCTTACTAGGTATTTAGGGTGCCTTCTACACTGAGCCCCAACCTCAGAGTAGACAAACATTGATCTCAGGAGACCTTGGAAGACCACAGGTTGGGGCTTCAAATCTGGATTTTTGAGCTGACTCTGTCGCCATTGGGTCCTCGGTGTAGAATTTCCTACTTACTTCTCTCCTGGCCTCTCCCTGGCTCTTGGATGGCAAGCACTGCAGGGGTGGGTCCTTAGCACAGTGCCTGGCACTTAGCAAGTGGTAATGTCTTGTGGAGTAAGCCAGTGTGTAAATGCTCAAATACTCAGGAGGCTTCTGTGAATTCATGTGTCATTGGGGGGTGGCGGTGCCATTTGCCCTCTAGGATTGCTTGTTTGCTTATTTATTTGCCCAGGCAAATGACATTGCACAGAGGTGTCCTGGGAGCAATGCCTCTGTGCTTTCCCCCCTCACTGCGTGTTGCTGTAGACATGCAGCCCAGCCCAAGGGGCTTCTCCTTGCCTCAGGGCCCCCCTCCCAAGCTCCTTTGTGCAGGGCAAGCCCCCAAACCCCTTACTCGAATGTCTGCTCAACGCCGGTCCCTGGATGAAAACCTCTCTTGTTCCCCTCAGCACAATGTTGCCATTATAGCCCAATCCAGGAAAATGACACATGCCTGCCGGTCCACTCTGGGCCCCGGAAAGCAGATAGAGATCTGAGGGGCAGCTGCTGGGGGGGAGAGAGTTTCGGGGATGGACGAAAACTCCTTCTTTTGTCAGGCCTTCAGTTTCTGTTCCAGGCCAGGGGCTCCTACCTGCACCCAGGCTGCAGGGCTTAGTCTCAGTGGTCAGCAGTGGCCGCTGCCCTGCTTGTATCTGGAGGAAAAGAGACGTTTGTTTTCATGTCCAAATGCTACGTGAAGCCCACCCCCTCCTTCTGGGTCCTTCCTCCAGAAAAGAGCACCCTGGGCTCCATAAATGAGTGGCACAGGCTGAAGCACCTGCAGGGCCGGGGGGAGAGGGAGGTGTGTGTGTCAGCTGGCCAGGGGGGCAGTGGCAAAGAAGGGCACTCTTGTTTCAGCAAAAGGCCAGTAGCCAGCAATCCGGGCCAGTGTGGCCAGTGGGAATATGGGGCTGAAGTGGCCAGATGTTCAGACTTTTTAGGAGAATCCATAAGTCCAGGTTTTAGTATAAAATCTCTTGTGAGGTAAAAATGTTGGTAACTAATACCAACTGATTTAAGACATTGCAAAAACCAGTTAAACACCCTGAGGCTTAATCTGGTCTACAGCCACTCTCTTCCCCTCTAACCCCCAATATGGAACTTTGAGGAAAACTGTGGACCCAGGAAGACTTCTGGGGAGTCTGCCCAGCGGGGTGCCTCCACCCTGAGGGACGAGATGGTGTCCAGCAATACAGCACAGACTAGCTCTCCCCCAAAGGCTGGGCTGCATGCCCATCTTCACCTCTAGGCACCGGGCTGACGCCAGGCTGCAGGTCCAAAGTGGATTTCTTAAACCTGAACCTAGAAAAACTTTCGAGCCAAGAGGAGCCTGAGAGATCAGCCAGTCTGGAGCTTTCCTTTGTCAGATGAGGAAATGGAGGCAAGAGAGGAAGAGGTCTTGCTGGAGTTCACGTAAAACCTTAGGGGCAGAACCAGGAGTGGTACCCCGAGCTCCACACTCGATGACACCAGAACCCCACTCCTCCTGCCCCCACAGTGTCACTCTCTTCAGTTTGTGGGACACAAAGAGCTTAACTGTGCAAAGAGGTGGATCTGAGTTTGATACCCAGATCAGAGCATGGTCTTCAACCTCTGTGAACCCCAGATGCCTCAGCTAAAAACTGGGGCTAACGACACCTCCCCCACAGGGTGGTTGTGAGGCTTAAATCGACCACGTATGCATGGAAGGTGCTTGGTGCCTCATGTAGCACGGAGAAAGTGCTCTCCAAAATATCCCTCTGGTTAGGGGGGACTTGTGCAGTGGGCTTTGGGGTGAGACATCCCTGAGTTCAAGTTCAGGCTGTGCCACCTACAGCTCTGAACCCTTGAATGAACTTAACAAAGGCTCAGTTTCCTCATCTGTAAAACGAGGATAAAAGTAATGCCCGGAGGATTAAACGAGACATTGTAAGCACTTAGTGCAGGGCCTGCCCGACCGGCAGAAGTGTGAGTTATTACTGTAATCAAGGTGGGTTTCCTCTGACAATGCTTCTGGGACTTGTCAGGGCGACTGAAGTCCCAGCCACATACCCAGGCTGCCCCCTGCAGGGTACTTTTTGTAAATCACGTCATTAAATTCTGCCAGGTCCCCTCTTCTCTGGAGGAACACCTGGTAGCGCTATCATTTTGTCAGAAGGACACATTACTTGGGACAATTTCTCCTGATCCAGGCGGGCAAGACTGTGTGTTAGAGAGGCAGTCACACTTCCTTTGTATCCACACGAGGCTTTGGGAATGAAAGGGCCCTTGGGTCCAGGTCCTATATGCATCTTTCAGTGACTGACCGAGGCAGATTTTGACCCCTTCATATGTATTCACTTGGCAAGTCTTCCCTCTCATCCCATGATCCCTTGGGGCAGCTGCCTGCACTATTTAAATTGTCATCACTCTCCCTCACACGGACAGTAAAGGCATGCATGCCAGACTCCACTGTCAGTGCTGATTCACTCTGAAAGCCAGTGTGTCTTTCATGACTCCTTTGGTGGCAAGTGATGGAATCACAACTCAAAGCAGTTTAGATAAAAAAGAAACTCTGAGGGTAATGGGGGGGGGGGGGTTTGAAGGGGTGAAGTTGGCTTGAAGGCAAGCTCAGATCCCCAGGAATACAAACAGTGCAGTTGCTACTTTCAATCTCTTACCTTCCTCTGTTCAGTCTTCACCTTTATGTGGTCCCTTCCCACTGGCTAAGGCCTCACCCTCCAGGCCCGCACGCCTTGGTGGCAGAGGTTCCAGGGGACAAAGGCACGCCCTCTCCCTGTAGTCCAGCACCAGCCCAGAGCGGGCACTGACGGTCTGGCTAAACCACTTGACCTAAGAATGAGGGGGATGCTGTGGGGTCAGAGGCGCACCTCTCCTGCAGCCAGGTACTGTTCCCGAAGCACATCATTCTGTCCTCACCACCCTATGAAATAAGTGCTCTAATTACTGTTTTGCAAGTCTAATTGCATGTGTTGTACTGATGTGCTAGAGTTGTCATCACAAGATACCACAGGCTGGTATTTTGAAATTTGTCTTTCCACAGAAAGTTCTGGGGGCTGGAAGTACAAGAGCAGGTGTTAGCAGGGTTGGTTTCCTCCGAGGACTCTCTCCCTGGCTTGCAGATGGCTGCCCTCTGGGTGCCTCTTCACGTGGTCTTCTCTCTGTGCATGCAACCCCGGTGTCTCTCCCTGTGCCCTGACCTGCTTTTATAGGGACCCCAGTCAGATTGGATGAAGGCCCACCCTAACAGCCTCAGTTTTACTTAATCATGTCTTTAAAGACCCTACTTTCAAATACAGCTGCATTCTAAGGTGGGAGGGAGGGGAGGAGGGATGGGGCTTCAGCATAGGGATTATTTTTGGGCTAAATTGGGCACAGTTCAGCCTATAGAACCCGTGCCTGGTGGTGAGGCCGAGTCACGTTGCCGCGCTTCAGCAGGGGCTCACGGAGGTGCCCATGGAGGCAAAGGCTTTCCCCCTCAGAGCAGCAGAGGAGGGCAGTGTATCCAGGGAAAACCTTAGCAAGGGCCAGGGGCTTCCTGTTGGCACGATGCCCCCGACCACCCGGCGGTACATGATGATGGTCTTGGCTCCCTGAAGTGGGCGGGGTTAACCCAGGCCCTGTTCCATTGTCAGAATAGCTTGTGTTTTCTTCTCTCTGTGGCACCTTCTGCTAGATTTCCCTTTGGCTCCTCAAAGATCAGTCGTCATGAAGAATCGAGGGAATACACATCCTCTCTTCCCAAAGGGTGGGATTCAGACTACTGATGAAGAAGCGAGATAAACTCAGATGTTACACAGGCCAATGTATTTAAAGATTCAATACAGTTGTCTAAATTTGTATTTAAAACATATAACCAACCAGTCCTTACAAACCCATAATCTCAATGACATTGCTTAAAACAGAAACATCGGGGATGAATTAATTGAAATGGAAATATTACCTAAGCAGCACTGACTAAATAAATGACCTTATGAACATTGTGAAGGGGATGTTTGCGTGACTGCAGTTTGGGAAACACTGGGATAGCTCCCCCTGAGAAGGAAACGCTTTCTGTCATGGGCATAGTTGTCGCTTGACTTTTGTGACCTGATTCATCTGCACACCTGGCCCTCATTTGCTGAGATGACTAGCCCTGGAGCTGACTGCAGCCTGGGGTCCCCCTGCCCGCGCCCCTCCCTGTGCCTACCGGACCAGGCTCGGTGAAGAAGCCAATGGGTCCTTGGGTGGTAGTGAGAGGCTGGCTGTCATCTTCAGGGCTTCTGAGTTTTATTTATTTAGAAGGGCCTCGATCCAGGGCTTCCTAAAGGCTTGGCTTCCGAAAGACTCAGTAGCAGCTCAGAGCTGTGTATATAAAAACAGGCGTTTATCACTGTGTAGTCAAGGTTTTTAGCAGCTCAAAGTCTGATGAGGAACGGAACATGTAAAACTTAGCTCCCGAGGGGCCTTAACAGAGCTGGCATCCTTCTGCCATGTTCATTGCTATGAATTTCAGCAGTGCTCTGTCCTCTTTAAATGAAAACCCCGTCTGCTCCACGTTCGGCTCTGCTCAGTGGCTGGAGTAGCTGCTGACACCTTCGACAGCCGGGCCCCAGGTTTCCGTACCAGGTGCCAGCGAGGACGCGCAGCGCTGGAGGCAGTGAGCTACTTAGTCTTGATCTGCTCACTCACTGGGCCTGATTCCTTGGCTGCAAATTGTGGACATTATGCTCTGACCTCCTGTGACTTCTGTGCTCTCTCCCCCCACCCCCCTTCTCCCCGCAATTGTGTTCTGGTTTATTAATGTAAGATTGCCCCCCAGTGTCCAAAAAGGTTATATGCATGGGGAAAGGGCTCCTTTCTAGACCATCATTAAGCCTAAACACAAAATGGTGTTGCATTTGTCTTAAAAGGATGGTGGTTTAGAATAGTGCTTCCTCAAGCTGCACTATGTGTATGAATCATTAAATTATTAATGATTATTATCTTCTTAAAATACAGAGGCGGATTGACTAGGGACACGAGATACAGCATTTCTTTTTCTTTTTTTTTTAAAAAGAAATCTTTTATTGTTCAGATTATTACATTTGTTTCTCTTTTTTCTCCCCATAGTTCCCCTCCACCCAGCTCCCAGCCCTCCCTCTACCCTTACCTCCCCACCATTGTCCTCATCCATAGGTGTATGATTTTTGTCCAGTCTCTCCCTGCACCCCCTCATCCTTTTCCTCCTGAGAATTGTCAGTTCACTCCCTTTCTATTCTCCTGATTCTATTATATTCACCAGTTTATTCTGTTCATCAGATTTTTAATTCACTTAATTTTTAGATTCACTTGTTGATAGATATGTATTTGTTGTTCATAATTTTTATCTTTAACTTTTTCTTCTTCCTCTTCTTAAAAGAGTACCTTTCAGCATTTCATATAATACTGGTTTGGTGTTGATGAATTCCTTTAGCTTTTTCTTATCTGTGAAGCTCTTTATCTGTCCTTTAATTCTGAATGATAGCTTTGCTGGATAGAGTATTCTTGGTTGTAGGTTCTTACTATTCATCACGTTGAATATTTTTTGCCACTCCCATCTGGCCTACATAGTTTCTGTTGAGAAATCAGCTGACAATTGTATGGGTGGTCCCTTGTAGGTAATTAACTGTTTTTCTCTTGCTGCTTTTAATATTCTTTCTTTGTCTTTTGCTCTCGGTATTTTAATGATGATGTGTCTTGGTGTGGTCCTGTTTGGATTCCTTTTATTTGGGGTTCTGTGTGCTTCCTGGACTTGTAAGTCTATTTCTTTTACCAGATGTGGGAAGTTTTCAGTCGTTATTTCTTCAAGTAGGTTTTCAGTATCTTGCTCTCTCTCCTCTTCTAGCACCCCCATAATTCTGATGTTGGTACGCCTAAAGTTGTTTCACAAATGCTCCTTACATTATCTTCACATTTTTGGATTCTTTTTTCTTTTTCTTTTCCAGTTGAGTGTTTTCTGTTTCTTTATATTTCAAATTTTTGACTTGATTCTTGCATTCCTCTAATCTGCTGTTAGGTCTCTGTATAATATTTTTTATTTCAGTCAGTGTATGCTTAATTTCTAGTTGGTCTTTTTTCATCTCCTCTTGGGTCTTGCTAAATTTATCCATCTTTTCTAGGAAATTCTTGAAAAACCTTATAACCATGGTTTTGAATTCTATATCCAGTCGTTTGTTTTCCTCCATTTCTTTTCTTTGTGATTTGTTCCTTTGTCTCCACATTTTCACTATGCTGGGAGAATTTGTGTTGGAATCAGCCTTATGATACAAGACTTGCAAAACTGCAAAAGCCTCTCTGTTGAGCTTGGGTGGAGTGGAGTTTCAGGGCTTGGTGGACCGCCTTGCCCTCCAGTCAGCCCCGCCCTACGAGGCCTCTGTGCCTCACATGTTTATCGGTAATCCTTGGAGCCCTCCCTGTGCGCACACGTGCGGTGCCTCTAGACCCCTGCCTTTCCAGCTCCCCTGTGCTCCAGGACTCATATGAGTCTGGGTCTCCAGTGTCTTGCCTGAAACTGGGGTTCAGTGGAGTTAGAAGTGGCACAGTTGGGAGGCTCTTTCTCCTGCCCACTAGAGAAAGCCAGTGACACAATCATCAGTCCGTCTTCTGCATGCAGTTGTATGTGCTCCCCTAAATTTCCATGCACTTCTCCCTTTTCACAATCCAGACTCCTCCCGCCACCCCATATGAGTCTCGCCCGGACCTGGGGTTCAGTGCCGTAGGATAAGGGGTTCAGTGCAGTTGGAAGTCTGCGTCTCCCTCCCAACAGAGGAAGCCAGTCACACACCCTGGTGCCTGCTCTCTCCATGCGCGCATCTCCATATCTCAGCCTTGTGCAGCTCCTCTGAGTCTCTGTGAGACCCTCTCTTTCCTTCTAGTTATAGAATTTCCACTCAGCCAGCTTTCCTGTGGTTCTGGATGATGTCCGTTCTGTCTTTTAGTTGTAGTTTTGAAATTGTTGTGCAAGGCAGCAGTTTAGGTGTTCACCTATGCCACCATCTTGGTTTCTCTCTTGAGATACAGCATTTCTTTCAAACTCCCAGGTGACCCCAGTGCTGCGGTTGGGAAGCACACTGCAGTAGCAAGGCTTAGAGTGATTCTCCCTGCATCTGATATATTAACAACCAACGGGCAAGCCAGACAATCTCCACAAAGTCTGGATGCATAAGAGGTGTCCTTCTAGACCCTATGCATGTTCTGGTCCCTGCTTGCCTTCCCACCTCCTCTAATCTCACTCCCCTCTTCATCTCCCTCACTTGCTCTACTCTGTCCTCAGTGGCAGTTTTAGTTTCTCAGATGTGTCAAGCTCTTACCCACCCCAGTGCCTGAGCATATATATGCTCTTCTTTAAGCCTAGAGTGCTTCTCCCACCACTCTTCCCTTTCCATCCTTCAGTAAATATATGAACTGAGTTCCTTTCTGCTTCTCTCTCCAGCACCCTATTTATTATTTCTGTAGCAGTTATCTTCATGCACCATCTCTTTTTTATTTGCTCATAGTCTGTTTTCTCCTCTAGACCAGAGCTACACGAGAGCGCACACCTGTCTTGCACATTGCTGGATCCCCAGTGCTCCTATCTGACAGCATATGCTCAATGAGTAAATGCTGGTTAGGTGCGCATGTAGGCAGGGAGCAAAGGAACATTCCCGACTATCTTTTTGCTCGTTTGAGCCACTTATCTGGAGGCTGTGGTGAGGATGGTACTTAAAAGAATTACAGAATGAGAGGTCAGAAAAGGAGTCTCTTTTGAGTCACATCTCACCTTCTGAGATGTCAAAATATGAAAAATGTGTGTATCTTAGGATAGATGAAATACAGGAAGTCTAACATCTCTTAATCAGCATTTCATCAAGGTAGTTTGTACATTATTGGATTAAACAAAGTTAATGTGGTACTTTGCAGACTTTTGCCGATAAACATTGTGAGGGTCTAAGAAGGGGCAGCAGTGGCTGTGACTCATTTATCCTGAGGCTATTCCTTGTCTGCCCTGCTTCTCTCTTTTGTCAGCAGGATGCCTGCCTCCCCCTATAGAGGCTGAAAATGCCAAAGGCTCAGTTTCTAAGCCTTCTTTGCAGAAGGTCATGGGTGTATTCCCTAGTTCTAGCCAGTGGGACCTGGGGAGCAGTCTCTTGAGGATTTCTGGGAAGGTCTTTTTGATTAAGAGAGATACACGAAGGGAAGTTTCTTTCCTGCTTTTTGATGTGGTTGTGTGAGGACATGATGGCTGGAGTCACAGTAGCCTTTCGTAAACACGAGGGGGTCACACCTGAGGACACAAGCCAGTGTGCTGATGGTGAAGAGATGCAAAAACACCTGGGCTTCTGATGGAATCACTGAGCTGCTTAATTGACTAACCCTGCACCTTGGATTTCCTGTTGTGCAAGACAATGTGTGTTCTCATTGTTCAAGCCATTTCTGAGAAGGCACTCTTTTCTTGGAGCTGAACACATCCTGACTGATAAGAGTGGATAGATAAGCCGGTCTCTCCAGTTGGGCAGCTGGAATGGGTCCCTGACTCTACCAGGGTGATTATGTACCTTCTTCAAAACTATTTCCTCATCTGTGAGACTGATAAGAACAATGGCCACCTCTTAGGTTGTGACAGAGGCTTAAATGAGATGGTAGATGTAAATTCCTCAGCATAGAACTTGGCTCATTGTTAGTACTTACTAATGAGGAACTATTACTATTATACTTTTTTGGTCACATAATCTTATTTGTCCTTGGAACATCCTCTACCATCTTGCAGGACCTGAGTTTTTCAGGACATCAACCTGGGTGATGCTTACCTAATCAAATTTTCTTATTTTACAGAAGGACAAATTAAGGCCAAGGGAGATCTGCTCTCTAGACTCTTATTTTGAAAAACATGTATGTGATTCAGTCTCTTCCCATGTCACTCATTTCCATTCCCACTCAGAACGACAGAAGGACACAGGTCTGGGTTGAAATCATGTGCCTTTATGGGAAACAAAAATATCCAACAACAATAACAAAAGCCCTTCAAATCTTGCCAAGTTCTCAACCAGTGACAATGAGGCAGTTTCAATGATTGCGTCTGGCTGGGGACACTTCTAAGGGGTCAGGACAGTTGAAAGATATTGGCCATAAAGAGAAGTAACTGGTTGATGTTTTAAATGAGAGCATAATAGACCTCCCTTCCGGTCCCTCACCCTTTCACCCTTTCAAATCCCAGTTTACAAAGATGCTTCCCGAACTTTGCTAAAACGCTGTCTCCTCTAGAATGCTCTCCTTCGTCTGCACCGACTGCCATCTGTCTTTTCAGTAATGTCACAAACACTTTCTCATGTCCTCTCCCATCACTTTCCGCCTTACACCCATCACATTGGAGTCCATGCCTTGTTAGGAGGCACCCCCACCCCCCAGACCAAGTCCATGCTGATTGTCCCAGTGTTCCACCTCCCTCCCCAGTTTAGTGCTCAGTATACAGCGAGTGCTCAGCATCAGCAGGTGCTCAGTGAGGGTATGTTGAATTGAAGTTAGTTCTACAGTTGCCATGTCACATCACCAGCCTCTTGAGAGTCATAATTGTCATTTCCATGCATTTGTCCTTCCTCCCAAGACCTCAAAGTTGTCTGACTCAAGACCTCTCCAGGAAGGAGCAGGCCCTACCAGACATCACCAACTCAGAGTAGAAGTTCTGGAAAGGGGAGAGGAGAAGGCTAAGCATTCACCCCAATCCAGAAGTCAAGGAGGCAGGAAAAGCAGCCACCGGGGACATCCAGGAGGATCTGAATGGTGTGGGCCAATGCTTCATTCTGGAATCTCATAAGCAGCCATTCTTCAGAAAGTTTCCCCTATGATACTTGGCCCACTTTGTAGTGGGATTCAGGTCCTGGCTGGGTTGCCCTGCCAGCCCTGGAACCAGCAGGCACAGACCAGGAATTTTTCTTGGGAACATGGCCTTTATTATCTTGAGAGGGGTGATAGAGGTTGTCTGTCTAGTTGGTTGATTAGAGCTATGGTGGGAACCTTAGCCCTGTGGTGTGTTGAGTTGTCAGGCACATAGATTGTAGTAAGGCTGAAGAATACAGGCTGCAATAATGGGCCTCTCCTCCAAAGGGGGAAAAGGGGTCAGGAGATGTTGGGAGCAGTGACGGGGGGAAGAGGCTTCAAGAGGTCCTGCAGCTCCAGTTCTAACACGTGCCCTTCTCTATCTCCCACTCCTGCTCCCAACTCCCAATTCCTCTCTCTGCTTCTCATGGTAGGGGCCAGGCAGAGGGGCCAGTTGGAAGTGGTGGAAGAAAAGAAGCGCCTTTTCCTTTACCATGAGTCATAGATTTGAACCAGGGAGAGGTTAGGATCAAGTACAGAAGGAGGAGGATTGAAGAGCGGAGGAGAGGCCAAGACCCTGGCCACCTCTGTTTACTGCTGTGAGGAGCAGTCCTAAGGCCCACACTTCTAACTGCATCACTCCCAGAGAGCACCAGACTCCTGTTGTGGGTGGTGAGAAAATTCTGCAAGGGCTCTCAAAGGTGCTCAGTGACATTGGGAGATGGCTGTGGGCCCAACCATGGGAAGGCCCCTCTGGGGCCAATAAGATGTGAAACAGCATGGTCAGCGTCCACACTCAAGACTGGAGAAAAGAGCTAAGAAGCAGAGAGAAGAGACCTCAGACACCTCCTTTAGGAAGGAGGGTTAGACCTTTGGGGACTCAAGTTAGGACAGATGTTTTGGTATAAAAAGGATCCCTAGTAAAAGGATGGACATCCCCTCAAGTTCCTTCCCTAACCCCATTACATTTAGAAAAGAGAAAGTATGGAGCATAAAAATATTTTGATGATGTGGGTTTGCCTGACAGCACAGAAAAGCAAATCTCCTGGCAGGTTAGCGTGTCCCATTACACAAGAGGATTATACTGAGCTCCAGTATAGAGACTTTACATATATCTTTATATAAGTGCATATATATTTATAGATCCTCTGTCTAGAACAGCCGGGCTTGCTTCTTCAGTTCATTCCTCTTCCAGAGGGCCAGCCGGTCAAACTCAGAGATAGTCATGCCGAAGACTTGGTAGAACTCTTCCTGGGACAGGTGGCGCTAAAAGGAAGTGGGAGGGGACAGAGAGGAAACAGCTTGAGGATGTGAAGTGTAGGCTGGGGGTTGGTAGAGGCAGGAGCGCTCACTGTATGTTTTCTCTGGGTGCACTGTGCCCGGCATGGTATCTGACCCACAGAAGGTGTGTGATGAATATGTGTTGAATGGATAAATGTGTGAGTGAATGTTTCATCAGAGGGACCTCGGGGGCTGGTCTGATTGAAGGGGCTGCGCCCACTCAGGATTCAGGTGGGACACATGCTTCACCTTAGTGCTTCTACATGCATCCGGGTTAGTCTCACCTTTCTACATCCCTGCTACACACATTCATTCTGTGTTTAGGAGTGTGTATGGATTAATGCTACTCCTCTGTCCTTTGGGGGGAAGGTGGAGGCATAGCCAAGATATTAGGGTGTATTTCCTCTTATTAGTATTTTTACAAATGACCTAGATGGCTGATCCTCAGGCTAGTCAATGAAAAACACAACTGTTCATATTCATCCACCCACTGAAATGTCCTTTCATCTCTTTCTTACCTGAAAACAATACTGTACATTGTAAAATAAAACATTGCTTTGCCTTCCATGGCAGGACCTCCACCCTCCTCTGCTTCCCACCTTCTGCCTGCTCTCCCTCCCTTACAAACAGTCTTGAAACTTAATACCTTGCCAAAACCTTTTAGATGTAGAAATACATGGCACTTAAAATGTGGCAAAATATCAATAATTGGTGCATTTATGTGAAGGGTAAATGGATGTTGATTTTGCTATTCTTGCAACTTTTTGAGTTCTGAAACCTTTCTAAATAAAATTTTAAATTGTGTGTCAAGAGAGAAATATATGGCATATATCCTGCCTGAAAACGTACTGGAATCACCGAGATGACCTGTTGGCAGCAATTAAAGTAGTTAATTGACTGAGTTCAGTCCACTTCCTGAACTGGTACAGGGGGCTAGGGCAGAGTGTAGCCCAATGGTCTCAGCTCAGGCAACACGTTAGACATGCCTGTGAGTCTCTGAACACTGAAGCTGGAGTTCCTTCCCCAGACGGCAGTTTAGCTTGTGCAGCTCTGCATTGCTATTTTAGAAAGCTCCCTGGGTGGTGCTGGTGCTCAGGGAAGGCTGTGCTCCCCTGGTCTGAGCTTCCTGGGGTCCTGGAGGATGTAGCAGAGCAATTGGTTTTCAAGATGAACATTTCCATCCTTTAACGCTGGTGCTCACAGAACTGCCCTGGGAGCTGTCCCCTTCAGCACTGGAAGACACTCTCCCTGCCAGACACTGAAAGGAGGCCCTGGGCTGAGTCACCTGCTTCTTCCCTGCTACCCCAACATGCTAGGGCTGGAAGAACTCACTCACTGTCAGGTCAAGGTGGTTGATAGACCATGTGGTAGACGACACACGATCTTGGCAGGCAGAGGAAATGGATCTATGTGCTAGCCACAGGGCTGGGGGAGGCTGGAGGAAGAGGTGGGTGACACATCCTGGGGGAGGCTTGGGGAGATTTGGGGCACAGGCATCACTAAAATGCAGCCTTGAGGAGTAAGAAGGCTAGTGGGATGGGAAGGGCAGTCCAGGGAGAGGCAGGAAGAGGCCCTGGGGTAGAAAGGACAGAGGGTGCTCCTGCATCAGAAGGGGCCAAGGACTGGAACTCCAAGCCAGATGTACTGGGTGGCTCAAAAACCCAACGCCATGCGCAGGTCACACCTGTGCCTTTTTCTATGCTATTTCTGTTGCATGATGTTCTCCTCCCTCTCTCTACCCATCCAACCTGCCCACTTTCAACGTCCAGCCAAATCCTTCCTCTTGCTGGAAGGCTGGTCCTCCAGCCGAGCCTTAGTGGTCCCTGAATAAGAGCAATCCCACACTGGCGAAGTGCTTGCTTTGTAGGACACTGCCTGACTCAACGCCAAAGGCTTTGTGTATTATTTCATTGTGTTACTTGGCAACTGGAGGGAAGTATGACAATCACCGTGCCTTACAGAGGAGAAAGCTAAGGTTTAGAGACATTGTCACTTGGCCAAGGTGCCCACTTAGGGATGGCAGGGTCAGGGTTGGGACCTAGGGAGTCTGACTTGAGGCCTTAGGCTTTTACTGTCACAACACTGGTTTTCTTGACAATCCTGCATAAAACCAGGGCTGATTTTCTTCTTATCTACCAGACTCTGAGAGCAGGGACCAAATCTAGCTGCTTCTTTCATCTGCAGAACCATCAACTGCAGGTGAGACACGCTGTGCCTGCGTTGCACAGATGCTGAGTGAATTGAGGAGGCAGCACAGAACATCATGGAACAGATCCTCTAGTTTTTCAACAAGCTGTGTGACTTTGAAGCCATTCATGTCCCTGGGCCCTCCTGAGCTGGGTGAGACCTGGCAACTACTAGACTCTCTCTGAACCCAAAGGCTCCTGCTCAGTTTTCTGCACTTACCTCTAAACGTGTCCGATCCACATCCTTGGGCAGTCGGTTTCTTCCTCTTGTGGTCACCAGCAGCAGTTCATAAGGGTAGATCTAAGGAGAAAGGATGGGGGTAGGAGTTTGCAGATTGGGTGCGGGCAGTGGGCTTGTCCCTTCAGCCACATTTTGTGTCTGGGCTCCCTCCTCTACCCAGAAAGAGCCGGAAGTTAAAGTCTGGAGGGCAGGCAACCCATGGGGGTTGCCTGGCAGCCTTAAGCCACCCTTTCCCAAAAGGCAAGGGTCCGGGGTCCCCTGATCTGCTAGGGATAAGCTTGGTGGCATTTGACATTAATGTGAGCACAAGGCCTCCTGAATGTAGATGGTGATATCTGGTGATTTGGAAGCTTCCAGGCAGTCTCTGAGGTCCACGGGGAATGGTCTGATTTCAGGAGCAAGAGTCATAAGGAAGGATTTAGGGAAAGTGGGACAAGGCACTGGAAATGTTGGTCTTAAGGGTACCCTTGGGGTTATTTATTGAGGCCCCCGTTTTCTGCATAGAGAGCACTGTCATTCTCCTGTTGGTCCCCAGTGTAGCAGGTCCTAGTGTCTCAGAGACCTCCCGGGTCTGTGCATCTCCTTTACCTTGTACTCTGTAGAGAGAAAAAGACACACAAAATGGAAACACATTGGCTTTGCTGTGCATACTATACTGGCCTCTGTCTTAGAGACCCTGTCCTTGCTGAATTCATCCCACATCAAGGCCGGTAGGAGTACCATGGCTGGCTGGAGATAAGGGTTGGGCCGATCCAGTGATATGGTTTCAGGGGAAAAATGACTTTTGAGAGATTTAGAAGAGAAATAAGATGAGTCTGAAGCACAGGGAAAGACACCCCCCCTCCATCGTCTAGGGGTCCCTCCAAGTTTTTCTATGAGCTGCCCTTCTGCCTGAGCCTGCTTGAGGAGTTGCTGAGGCTGGTGGGAGAGCCTCTGGCAGACTGCCCACAGCTCAGGGAAGTTTTGCTGGGAACAGTGTGCATTTGGCTCCGAGTGTTTCCCTGCATCCAGTGCTGGCAGCAACCCTAGCTCAGCCGTGTCGGGACAGCAGTGCTCTGGGATGGCTCCGGGAACCCAGATGTGACGGATGGCCCGGAGGTCACCCAAGGCCAGGGATTTGAGAGGATGAGGGGTGAGGAGTGGGAAAGGGAGGGACTGGGAAGTGAAAGGGAGTGCGTTTGGACAGAGCCCAGCGTGGGGCCCGAGTCTGTGGCAGTCATTTACTAAGGGTCATGTCACAGCTATGAGCAGTGCATCCGAAGTCCCCGTGACTCACCTCGCATGCCCCAGTTGACGGCATTCATGCTGTCATAGTGGAAGAGGTCCGCACTGGGTGTCTGCAGGGGAGACAGAGCCAGGGCCGGCCTGAGGCAAGCTCACCTTGCCTCCCTGAAGTGCTCACCTATCTCCAGAAAATGGACCAGGGTGTGTGGGACAGGGGTCTCTCGCAGAAGCCTCACCCCCAGTTGGGGTGATTTAACTCACTGCCATATCTCTAGTGCCCGGGCCCAGCACATAATAAGCACTCAGCAAATACTCATTTATTGGTGAATTACATCTCCTGCTTGCTTTCATGACATCTACCCTGGCAACCCTACTTAAAAATGCTGTTGCCCTCTCCCCAAGTCCGTGATCTCCCTTATCTGCTCAACATTTTCCTCCTTTCCCCCATAGCACTCACTACTGTCTACATTCCATATAATTTGACTTGTTTGCTATTTACTACTTGCTTTCTGTTTGTCCCTATGAGAATGGAGGCTCGGAGGGCAGGGGTTTTTGTCCTGCATGGCCACTGATGCATTCCAGGCACTCAGAGTATTGCCTGATGCACATGAAATACATCAAATAAATTTGTGTGAGCAGATGTCCAAGCTCTGAGCACAGAGGACAGGGCCTGTGTATCCTTCAGCAGGATAGCTTGGTTAACACCAGCCACCACGCTCCAGTGGAGCTCGGATCCCTTTCTTATGCTCAACCCTAAAGTAGTCTAACAGGTGTACAGCCTCCACTTCTGTCCTTCTGCAGTCCCTAGTCCACACAGCAGGGGATCAGGTCACACAGCGCAGTGACTGAAAACCCTCTGAAGTCCTCACCATCGTGCAGGGCCCTACTGACATCCTGTCCTGCTTCATCTCCCAGGTCGGGCTTCATGCTCACTCCATGCCAGCCCTCCCCACCCTGGGCCTTTGGACACTGTGCGTCCCTCTATCTGGATGGGTCTTGCTGGTCTTTGAGCAGCAAAAACCTTTGTGCCCTCAGGCCTGGCTTAAATCCATCCCTCTCTGACCGCCTTCTCTCCTTACCGCCATGCTTTGAGCTCCATCTTAGCAATTAGGACCACCTGACTGCAGATCCCACCTTTACGTGATGGTTGTCTGTCTCCCCAACTAGAACTCAAGCTCTCTGGGAGCAGCCACCTTATTCACTGCCGTACCTCCAGCACCTAAAGCAGTGCCTGGCACTTAGTAGGTGCTCAGTTAATAAACATCTATCTCAATGTCCCTGCTTTCCCCATCACCTGTCCAAGCACACAGCCTCTCCTCTTGCTAACAAGGCATATTTTTTATTCTCTTTAGGTCCTTACACCAACTCACCATTTCTGGGAAGGTTTTGTGTTGCAGGCCAGCAAAGAGCTCAGAGGGCTCCAAGCCATGCCAGGCAAGTGGAGCAGGCAGTCAGGTGTGGGCTGTGGGTTTGAGTCCTGGCTCTGCACTTACTGGGTGTGAGAGCCTGAGTAGGTCACCCCGCCCCTCTGTGCCTCCATAGTAACTACCTCACAGAGCAAAGGAGTTAGTGCTTGTGAAGTGCTTAGCACCGTGCCAGGCATTCGCCAGCCTCTCCCAGGGGCTCCTTTTCATACACAGTGTGAAAGCAAGCAGAGGGAGAGAGCAAGCATTGCCTTGGGTTCCTTCAGTTGACCCACCTCTAGCCCCAAGGCCTTTGCCCAGGTTCCACCCCTAAGTGATCACCATAAGCACCACAGCTATGAGTTAATGCTGGAATCACCAACATGGCAGAGGCAATGCCCCTGCATAACCTTCTTACCCTATGCAGCCCGTTTCTTCTGTAGGCAGGCAGGGAGGCGGACTTGGAGATGAGGGGATCTGAAAAGAAGATGCAAAACAATTCCTAAGGGGTCAACCTGGGGGACCCTCTCCCTGAGCTCATCTGGCTGCAAATGGCCAATATTACTCCCCAATCCCGGAGCTGAAGGGGCCATAGCAGTGGCCAGCAGCTCCTCCGACTGCTCTCAGGCTTGCAGCTGACTAATCTTAGGGGTGCCTCAGTCTGCCAGAATTCTAGGCCCACCCAAAGCACCCACTAACACAGTCTTCTGGCCTTGTCCTGCACACATGCTTCTTATGATGGACTCCTGTCCTGGCCACTGGGTGGCTCTGGACAAAGGCCCTGGAATTGGAGGTGAGCTCGGAACCCAGACAGGTAAGCTTTCACATGGGTGGAAGAGGTGCATACTCTTTCTTTCCCGCTGGGAAATACTGGGCACATCAGCCCTTGTTCTGAAACCAAACATTGAGGCCCACCAGCTGACAAACACAATGGGGTAGACTATTGGAGAGAAGGACTGTGCTGGGACATCCATGTTATATGCTCCAGCACAGCTAGGGGGGACCTGCAGCTGCCTCAGCTCTGGCCCTCACAGGACACCATGGGCTGAAAGTAGGGCAGGCAGAACATACCACTGTCAGCCAGGTAGTGGGACCGAGGGGCTGCAAGAGAGAAAAGCCACAGGTCAGTGTTCATAGGGACAGACGGACATGGTGGACAGACACACAGGAGCTGGAGGGGTGAAGGGGTCTCTTTCACTACCTCCTTTCCCACTGATCAGTTTCCCATTGTTGTACTGCATCCTACCTTCCCCCACAGCTCCTAGACCAGCACCTGGGGCATAGCAGGTGCTGTGTTTTATTTGCTGCTCAGATGCCATTGAATGTGTTGAATTTTGAGCAGCTTTGGCAGTATATTGCACAGAGCCCTGAAGCAGAGGGTAAAATTAGTGCCTCTCAGTGGTCAAACTGAGAACTATCCTGGCTCTGCCATTAGTAGATACATAACTTCTTCAGGTTACTTAATCATGCTTCAATTTTCTCATCTCTTAAATGGGGAGGGAGTGTCTCCTTCACAGGGTGATTGTAAAGAATATATGACATAATACAGAAAGGAACTAGCACAGTGCCTGCCACATGCAAAACACTGGCTTTATCATCATTACCACCACCATCTCCTTTAATCTCACCTAAAGTCAGGGTGATTATCCTTGATTAGGTTACTACTCATCTAGTATTGACTTGTATCCATCAAGTATTGATATGATGTCAAGATGATTAATCTTGAGAAGGTTATTACCCATTAAGTATTGACTTGAGATGGGATTTCCTGGCAGGACTGACTCCCACAGGGGTAAGAAAGAGAAGAGGCAGACAGAGCATGTGTGTGTCCAGGAACAGGGATGGGATTACAGTGACTCTTAGGGCAAACTGCTTGAGTCAATTCTCGACTTTGTGAACCTCCACTGAGAGGAGGCTCACTCCCTCAAGAAGGGTCCCTATATCTTTGCGCCCGTTCAGACGATGAGAAGATGTTTTTGTTTACATTGAACCTCATTGGAAGTCACTGCTTCAGATGCCCCAAGAAGCAAAGCGACTGCTCACCGCAGCACATGGTCTTACTTCGTGCCCGGCAGAGCCCCTTGCCAAGCCTGTGTTCTGGAACCCGGTGAGACCATAGCAGTGGGGAGGAGAAAGCCCCCATCAGGCAGGCCTCCAGCACAGTGCTTACAGCCATTGAGGGACATGTCGTAGCCGGCTGTGTGCAGAGCCTCCCTGCTGCTGGTGGAGCTCCTGGGCGGGGTCCAGGGATCTGCATAGGAGCTGGACCGGGCCTTCATCTCCTCTTTCAGAATCAGCCGGCCAATTCCGCTCTGGAGCTGGGGGTAGGGGCGAAGCAAGATGAAGTTAGAACAGTGGTTCTCACCCTTTCTTATGCAGAGACCCTTTAATACAGTTCCTCATGTTGTGGTGACCTCCAACCATAAAATTATTTTTGTTGCTACTTCATAACTGTCATTTTACTACTGTTATGAATCGTAATGTAAATATCTGTTTTCCGATAGTCTTAGGCTCTACAGCAACAGTTCTCAACCTGTAGCAGTTCTCAGTTGTAATGTAAATATCTGTGGTTTTTGATGGTCTTAGGCTCTACAGCAGCAGTCACAACCCACAGGTTGAGAATTGCTAGCAGGGTCACCTAAGACCATCGGAAAACACAGATATTTACATTATGATTCATAACAGTAGCAAAATGACAGTTATGAAGTAGCAACGAAAATAATTTTAGGGTTGGGGGTCACCACAACAGAACGAACTGTATTAAAGGATCACAGCATTAGGAAGGTTGAGAACCACTGAGTTGGAGGAAGCAAAGAGCCCTGAGACGGAACAGGTTTGGGAGAGCCTGAATGCCTGACTCTTTATAGTGAACCCCTGTTATTTTTGCCTTCCCAGTGTCCCTCCCTTCTTGCAGCCCATATTTTCTTCTGGGACTTCATCTCTCCTTTACAAGTGGTCTGGGTGAAATTCACATGGTATAAACTTAACCATTTTAAAATGAACAATTTTAGTGGCATTTAGTACAACCACAGCCTCTATCTAGTTTCATACATTTTTACCACCCCTTAAAAGGACCCTGTACCTCTTAGGCAGTCACTCCCTATTTCCCTCTCCTCCCAGTCCAGTCCCTGGTAATCACAATCTGTGTTCTGTCTTTATGGATTTACCTATTCTGGATATTTCATGTAAGTGAGATTGTATAATATGTGGGCATTTGTGTCTGGCTTCTTTCAGTAAGCTTGATGTTTTTGAGATTTATCCACATTGTGGCATGTATGAATACTTCATTCCTTTTTTATGGCTGAATAATATTCCATTGCATGGCTATACCACATTTTTTACATCCATTGTGGGCTGATGGACATTTGGGTTGCTTCCACCTTTTGGCCACTGTGAATAGTGCTATTATGAGCATGTGTGTACACATATTTGAGTACCAGTTTTCAGTCCTTCTGGATATATATATCTAGAGGTGAAATTTCTGGGTCACATGGTAGTTCTATACTTAACTTTCTGAGGAACCACCAGTGTCTGTATGGTGGCACCACCTTCCATTCGCACCGGCAATGCATGAGAGTTGCTGGCACTCACGTGCCACTACACGAGAAGAACCTGCCTGAGCATGCGGCCGATGCAGAGGCAGCGGCACCAGAGCAGAGGGAGGTGACTTCCCTATGACAGCTTTTTGAGCAGCTGCATCTAGTCATACTTGAAGCTAATCCTGCCATTTGACTTTTCAGTTATGCTGTTTCTTTTTCCCATCAACAAATGACTTTGAATTTAGTTTCTGTCACTCGCAAGTGAAAACATCCTCAAGAAACACACTGTCTAAGCATCGCATTCAGTGGGGTGGCCAGCTCACCTTGTGCATGCTGCGGTCAAAATCGTCCTCCTCTCCTCCAGATGAGAACCTCCTGGCCCGGGGCACTGCCAAAAGACAGCGAGGATCAGCTCCTGTGTGCGCCGCCCTCAGCCTGCTCTGGGGAGAGGGCGCAGGGGCGGTAGAGTCTAGAAGGGTGGGCATTTCCCTTAGGTGCCACCGCTTTCAAGCCACGTGACCTGCCCAAGCGCACTTGGTGAGCTGCCATGGCCTCCTGCACAGAGATGCCCAGCATCCCTTTCCATTCTCAGGCTCTGAGGTGGGCGTGAAGCTGACTCCCCAAACAGCCAGTCAGCGCTGTGTTGGGACTTTGCTTGGTGGGAGAGAGAAGCCCTTTTTCTGCCCAGGGTGGGAGGTAAGCCTGGACCTGCCGGAGCTCCCGCTGCTCTGAAGAGGGCAGAGTCAGCCTAAGAATGGAGCCACCCAACTCGGAAGGCAGGATAAGTCCCGATGATGTTCATTCACCTCTCGATGCAGCCGTGCCACAACACTTTCAGTCATTTGAGCCAGGAAATCCCTAATTTGGCCTAAGCCATTTGGAGTCAGTTTTTTTGTTTGTATTTTTGTGATTGAAGCAGTTTCATCTAATATCCTCCCTCTTCCTGACCCCTGCTGGCTGTGTAGCCTCTGAACACTTCTCTCTTATGTCCACTTTGGGTCATAGTTGTGCTGGTGTCTTAGCTCCTTTCTAAATGGAGGCTTCTTTGAGGGTGAGGAAGGGGTCCTCTCAGCTCCCCAGAAGGTTTGCTTAGAATGGACATTCAGTTAGCCAAGGTGTGTACTGAATCAAAATGGCCCGTGATGAAAATTCCTTCCCATTCTTAAAGGAAGCACTTGGAATGCCAGATTGGTTGGGGTCGCACCTTGAGGACCAACTAAGACTCTTTGCCAGGTGCCTTCCATCCATCCTCCAAACTGGTATCCACCCTGCAGCCAAAGTGGTCTCTCACAAATATAGATCTGATCATGTCACTCTTAACTGCTTTCTACTGTTTAGGATAAAGACGAAAACCCACATGGCCAGTGGGATCTGGCTCCTCATCACCTCTCCCTCCCCTCTCTGAACTCCAGTTAAGGTGACAGCTGTTTCTTTCCCCGCAACTGTCCTCCCAACTTGGGCTTTGCAGATGTGCTTCTACAAAGCTTCCTCCTCACCCTTCCTGTAGCAGCAGTCTCTGTATCTGAGACGCTTTGTCATCTCCTAGGCTGGACAGCATACCCCTGTCATCAGCTCTCTTACCTCCTGTGTCTCACCTCGGGTATATCACCTGCTGCTCTAGCTAGGTCCACAAGGCCAAGGATATGGTCTGGTTTGCTCCCCAGTATTTCCCTAGGGCCCATGGCTGGTCTTTAATACATGCTTGCCAAAAGAATAAGTGAATGGTCATGTGAAGGAGCAGGTCACTGTCCTGGCCCTGTGTCCCTGGTGTAGGTGACAGGGCTCTGGCCTTGGTTCCCCTGCGGGGCACACTACCTTTGGGGGAGCCGTGGTAGGTCCAGTACTCAGACTCTGAAGCATAGTAGGGGTCTGGAGAGTAGGCTGGGCTGTACTTGGAGGCCTGGCTGATGTCTTCACTTGTTTTGCTCTTGGTTGCTGTCGACAAATCACCTGCAAAGGACCCAAAGAGAGAGCTTTAGGGGGGCAGAGTATTCTAGACCAGTGTCACGTCACGTACACTGTTTGTCATGTCTCAGCCAGGTTCCAGCCCAGGGGAGTTAGGCCACAATATAGAGCATTGGAGCTGGAAAAGCACTGAGGCCAAGGCCTGCATTTGACATTGGGAATCTGAGCACCAGAGAGGGGAAGGTGTTTGCTCAGAACCACATAGCAAGTTAGACCAGAACAGGATCACACATCACTTAGGGCTTCTACCACATTCCACGGACTCCCAGGTATGCTCCTGAGTGAACACGAAGGCCGTGGCTCCTCCAGGTGAGATTGGATGTGTCCCAGGTGAGCCCTTGCCCTTACCTTCCTTACCTTCTAGCAGTTGGCCTTGTTGTGGATTTAGCCACATTTAGGGTGGGAATTGGCAAGCAAGCCTTGCTGCATGTTGAGTCCAGGTCAACCTGCTCACCCTGAGATGCCACGTCCTTCTTGGGGAGACTATATGACCCAAAGGAAGGAGCACTGGACAGGGAGGGAGTCAGCAACGCTGGGTTCTTCGCCCAGCTCTGCCACTTAACTCATTGGTAACACTGGGAAAGTCCTTCCCCTCTCTGCCTCAGTTTCCTCATCTGTGAGCATCAGAATTAGTCTTTTGGCTCAGATGCCATCCAGCTTCCAACTTCCACATGAATTCCAAAGCATGGAGTGACTATCAAACCTCTCTCAGCCACAAAACCTTCTGGGGCAGTGACTTTAGCATATCTGAAAGACTGGCAAGAGGCTGGCTAGGGCAGAGAGAAGGTTGGCTTTAGGACAGTTGCCCAGGAGAGAAGCTATAGGCACAAAGTCTACACTCCTGGCAGCCAGGGCAGCAGAGGGTCCTGGGATGGCCCTCAGCCAGCTCCAGGCTGTGCCCCCTCCCCCAGCAGCACTTGCTCCTAAAGCTTCCCAGTTCACTTTGATGTGGTCCAGTCAGTCCCTCTCCTTCAGCCCTTTCATCCATCCTCTTATCCACTCAGCCACCTCCACCCCACACTCCCTGCTTTGGTGCTGCCAACCAGACCCAACTGCAAAATCCCACAGTCCTGAGGGCTTTGAGATCTGCGGGCCTTTTCCAGATGTAAAATCAAACTAATTTTGTCAGGGTTGGTGACTTTTTGTGGCCACTTGGGGCACATGGTATGTGGCCTCTGCAGCCACACACAGATGTGCACATGCTCACAGACTCCCCTCAGCCCCAGCCGGGGCCCCTTCCAAAATCCAGGATGTTTGTCTAAGTTATCAGTTGTAAGTACCCAGAGCCACTCTATTTGTACTGCCCCTTCCACTAGCTCAGTGAGATCAGAACCTGGCTCAGGGCTGCTTCTCCTGGCTCCATGCTCCACCAACTCTGTTATCCACCTAGACCTGTAGGCCCGAAGAGGGTGACGGTGGCAGCTGTGCTTCTGTATCCTTAGCTAAGAGATGTGCTTACTGCACTGAGGCTCAGTAAAGGCTCCTGCAGGAACTGCCAGGCCTCAGGGATGACTGACTAAGTGTCAGTGCCCCGGGAGTGCCCCTCCCAGAGGTATGCTGACAAGGGTTGCTCTGACCATGGAATTTAGGACACCAGACGGTAGGGAAGGGGGATTGGGCAGGTGGCGGCAAAGGATGTAGGGGATACGAAGCCTTCCTTGCTCTTTTAAAATGTCACCGCACCCTTGTCCAATGTCCCCTGGAGTCAGTAAGGACCGAGGTGCAACCTTGCAGGTGCCCCTCCTGGTGATCTGTGCAGTGCCATTGGCACATGTGTTAACTGCCCCACATCCCTTGCCTGGCCATGCCCACTCTGCTTCAGACCATACCATGCCGTTTGTAGATCGGGGGTTTCCGGTAGATGTTACTTTCTCCAACTGCCAGACAGACCCAGAAGGGACAGTAGGGAGGAGAGGGGGAGAGGGAGAGGAAAAGGGAAAAGGAGGAGAGGGAGGAGAAAAGGAGAAAACAGTTGGTCAGTTGATCTCAGAAGGGAGAGACGATCCATAAGTTTTCCCAAGGGTCCTCCATCCTTTCCCAGGTGGACTTCTTCCAAAGCTGAGCTTCCAACCTTGTACCACCAGGTTCCAGGAAAGGTGAGGGGAGAGGCATGGATGGATTCAAATGGTGCAGAGGAAGGGACTTGGAGCTTGAATGGTGGGCATGCAGGCAAAGGGTAGGCACGTGCTCAGCTGGCCCCATGCAGGACAGGCCCCACTGCCGCCACCCAGCAGCCATGCCTCATCCCACGAGAAAGTGCCCTGAATGCTGCAGCCACGGTTCGGTGTCATCTCCTCCCACTTCCTCAAAGAGACAGGAAGGGGAAGGTGTAGATGACAGGGCAGGACAGGCTTCTGGGGAAAGTGAGCGGCGAGTGAGAACCTGTGCTCAGGGTTGGAGAATAGTTTAGGCTGTAATCACACCTACAAGCTCACCTATCACTGTCCCTCAGGCTCGCCACCTCTAGCTACACTGGCCTGTGTCAGGCCATTTATACTTGCTCTGCCAGGCTCTTTCTCCTGGGGTCTTCATAAGGATGATTCCTTCTCATCTTTTGGCTTCAATGTTGTCACCACCTCCAAGAAGCCCTTCCTGCCCACCTCATCTAGCCCAGCCTCCCGCACCCCATTCACTCTGTCTGTTTTATTTTATCTACAGCACCTACTGCCACCTAAAATTATCCTTTTATTTATCTGTTTACTCATTTATGATCTCTCTCCCCACATTAGAGCCTAAACGCCATGAAGGCAGGATCTGGGCTAGTATAAGTTGCAGCCCAGGGTCCAGGATAGTGCCTGTCTGTACATACGGAATAACAGAAGCTCAGAGAAACTAAGTAACTGGCCTGAGGTCACCAGCTTATATATAAGCAGCCGGATCAAGATTTAATCCCCAGTTTTGATGCAAAAGCCCCTGACTCTGAGCCTGATTACTGCTGTGTCCCATCACGGCCCCTCAACATTCGAGGCACTTCCCTGGGCTACTTCCTGGCGGTCCTGACCAAAAGGTTGATTCTGTCAAGAGAGCGAAAGACTGTGGGTATATCAGGGCTGGAGGGCGGGTTAGTTCCGGTGATGGTTAGGGAGGGTCCCTAGGAACTGGCTTCTCCTCGGTGCTGGTGCAGGGTGTCTGACATCCCCATGAAGCATGCATTCGTCCATGCCGGGAGTTCCGGGCTGGCAGCCTACCTGGGATGTGAAAGTGCTTGGGAGCCTGGTAAGAGGTTGGAGTGGAGGACCTCACATCTAACTGGCTATGGTATGGAGAGCTCCGGCCACTCTCGGGCCCTGGAGCACGTAGGCAGTGGTCCCCAGAGAGAACAGAGGCAGAGAAAACAGGCATTAACGCTGTGGCAGTCAAGGCAGCAGTGAAGTGTGGGGAGGAGGGACAGTGGGGAGGCAGCTGTGCGCTCATGCACTGTGTCTGCAGAAACAGGCCTGACCCTGTTTTCTTGCTTCACCCCAAAGTCAGGTTTTGTGGGTTGGAAGAATCTACTCCACTAAGCTCAGGAAGGCATTTTCACCCCGCCCTCCCACCTTCCTTTCCCCTCCCTTAATTGCTTTGTTGGTTTCACCCTTAATCTCAGGGCTGGTTGTCCAGGACCTGACTGGCCTGGGTGGGGCTGGGTGAAGGCCAGGCCGCAGCCCCATTTCAGGCCCTTTGGTTCTATCTTCTGGACCAGGCAGACTTAAGGCTGAGGACTGACATGTCTTCTTCCAGCTAGGGCCTTTGGGGTGCCTGCCACTCCCATCTCCTAGCAGCTCCCCACCCATTCCCCACAGCTGCTCTTCTTCTCCCCTGCCAAGGGCATCTGCAGGGATTCGGTGAGGCCCAGCTGGTGACCTGGGTGGCCACAGGCCTACAGAGGCCATGCTGTAAAACGGAGATCTCAGGAAAGCCCTGTTCTGTCTCCATAGCTGGGAACATCAAAACACTGTCTTGTCCCCCTGGCTCTTCCTGTCCCTTTGGGGGCTTTCCCCCTGCTTACCAGAGCGGTAGTAGTGGTGAGGTGAGCGGGAGAAGGTAGGGGACATGCCCTGCCGGCTGTAGGTGGGGGAATCGATGTATCCCGGGCTGGAGGCCCGTCTCTGCCGGAGGTCCAGGTTCTCGTAGATGTCCTGGGGGAGGAAGTGGGGCTGTGAGCAAGGCCAGCAGCTAGGCGGGCCTATGGCCCAAGGGTCTGGTAGGCAGGTGGGGGAGTGACAGAGAATCTGGGATTCTAAGGGCTGAAGCATGGTGCTGCCCTTCTGAATAGAGACCCCCTCCATGGATTACATGCACAGCCCAAGGAAAGGTGCAGAGCATTTCCAGGGCCTTCACCCATCATTCATAGGCCCTTAATGGAACCTGAGGGTCAGGTCCCTGGAATCATGGCCAAGGATCACAGAAACACTGGGGAGGTCTTCTCTGGGTAGAAAGGCTACATCAGGTTTGCCCCCAATCATTTCTACCCTTTATGCCACCACCCCTTCCTCCAGGTCATGCTCCTCACTATCACTGGTTGGGTCAAGGGTTCGGGCCCTTTGGGGTGAACTCAGGGGCCTGTTTGGTCACAGTTATATAAAAGGTCTCCCCAAACCAGATTAATTACCTGGGAGTAGGGAGATAACGTTCCCAGCGACTTAGAAGCGAAGAGTTTGCAGTCAGTCATGGAAGGAGAGAGAAGAGGGTGAGAGAGAGGGACAGAGAGCAGTTAAATGGTTCAGCAAAGAGTGGGCCTCCGCTGCCCTTGGCCTTCCTGTCCGGATGACCCTCACTTAGAGTTCCAGGGTAGCAGTGCTGACAGGTGGTAGACAACCTTGAGATTATGCCCTCCTTTTGCAAATGGGAAATCCAAGGCCCAGAGAGAGAAAGAGAAGGCTCAGGACCTCTCAGGGAGGTGGCGGCAGAGTCTTCACCTGGACCCAGGCCTCTCTACTGCAAGCTCAGAGTCATTTCATGACCCTTCCTTGTCCCTTTACCCATTCACAACCCCTCTGTGGTTCATGAGGACAGTGCCTGGGTAGTGGATCCACATGTAGGGCCAAGTAAGGGCTAGGCTGGTGCCATCAACATGGGAGTTGGCCAGTGGGTGGTGTGGGAAGCTGGAGATGGAACGTCCCCTTCACAGAGGGCTGCTCAGCCCTAGAACATCAGGGCCAGGTTGGGATGTCTGTCCAACGTTACCACAGCTTCTAAAGTTTCTAAGACAAGTCAGAAAGGCAAATTCTTAGGTGAAATCTCCCCATGTTTAAATGTTGGAAACTAATTTACATTTTTAAAAGATATTTTGTGAGTGAAACAAAACAAATTTCAGGAGTGGGTGTGGCTTATGGGCCCTAGTGGGCCATCTCTGCCCTTAGGAAAATCAGCTTCTACCAAACACTTGGTCCCCTTTTCCTGGTCCATTTCAGGGGCCAGAACACAGAGTGTCTCGGCACCAGGCTTTCAAACCAAAATGGAAGCCAGTCCCTCTAGAGAGGAAGAGGACAGTGGTGGAAAAGGGACAAGGACCTCAGTCTGTGCCCCCCACGCTAGTGGTCCTTCTGTTCCAAACAAGCTCAGCTCAGGAGTCTGGGATGGAGTTAGAAATCTCCTGGAATATCGATGGCCAGGACCTCCCGAGTAGTGGCCACTCTGACTTCTCCAGAGAACACTTTTTCTTGTCGAGGAACCATTTATTTCAAAAGACACCTGGTGCTGAGTGTTTGTAAGAGTCTCTCTCTTGCTTTGAGTTCAGGGATTTAAGGCTAAGTGCAAAAACCAGAGAACCTACTAACTAAGGATTATAAACCCAAATGACCATTAATCATGGCAGGGGATAATAGCCCTGGGCTGTGTATAAAATTTCTCCACTGTAAGAAAACAGTATTTCAAGTGATAAGTAGTTACAGGTTCTCAGCTTTAATGTTGGGGTTCTAGGGAAGTGGCGAGGACCCAGGAGAACTGCTCCCCATCTCTAAATGGGGGAAATACTGGTGTAGTGTCATCAGCTCTAATTTTTCCAGTAAGTCAGATTTTTTGGATGAAATCACCTGATTTTAAAATGCTAATTGTAAATTCCAGTTTAAAAGAGTCTTTGAATCAATATTGTGGAGGGCAAAGTGTCTGTGATAGAAGGGACTGGGGACCCTGGGGACTCTCCTCTCCTCCAGCCGCCCCAGAGAGAGGGGCAAGATGCCATACCTCTCCATAGCCACATCTCTCCAGCATCTCATCAGACGTGTATCTGGAATGAGGCTCGTAGGAAATGAGGTCGGGGCGTTGTACCTCGTAGATAGACTTAACCTTGGGGAGAGCTGCCAGGTCTTTGTAATTAAGGATCTCATTATCCACTTTAGCCTGAGGAAGAAGGAAATGGACAGGAAAGAAGCAGAAAGATAAGAGGGAGAGAAGAGAGACACAGGGAGAACAAGCTTCTCTAGTTTCCAATAGAAACAAAACTTTAGGATGGAAGATTCACAGAATGTAAGAATAAGACAGGTCTTTGAGGCCATCCATTCCATTGAGGCCAACAATGATTGTGCACATATGATGTGAGGTCCTGTGCTTTACAGGACTTATTTCCTCCACATGTCAAGACATCTCTGTGAAGTGTCAGGGTTTTGACTGCCTTTTGACCCCACAGAGTGAATATACCCCATTCCCAGCATTCTTGAGGATGATGAAGATGGCAAAGAAAGAAATAATCATGACAGAAATTACTAGCTGACTTTTAGTGAGGACTTCTTATGAGGCAGACTCTGTTCTAAGTCTCTTACGTGGATTTAGCTCCACAACTTACAACTCTAATAGTAGGTACTAATATTATACACACCTTTAAGTAAGGAAACAGGCACAGGGAAATCAATTGACTTGCCCAAGGTCACATGCTGATAAGCAGCAAAACCAGAATTCAAAGCCAGCCAGCCTAACCTGAGAGCCTGCCCTCTCCAGTGGCCTCTCCTCGCTCCTTAGGGTGGGGTGTTTACTGGCTTACAGCTGTCAAAGGGCTGCACAGAAAGCTGCTCCTCCTATCAAACTGAACTGAGCCTCTACTACCTGACTTTGCCTGAGTTCAGTTTTGTAGAAATGCATGGATGAAGAGAGAGCTTCTTCTTGTAGGGGACAGCCCATGTCTCCTGGTTTCTGAAGCCATGTTCTTTCCATGTCTGCGTCCTCCTTCTGTGACCTGGTTTATGTTCTGGTTAACAGGATCTGTCCCCCTCCCTCCACCCCCATAACTACTGTGCTCTCGAGGTGCTGAAGTGAGGTAAATTAAGAGAGTCACTAGATAGGGAATCCAAGGAGACTCAGTCAACACCCTGACACATAACATCTCCCAATGCCTTGGGGCCCAGGTAATTCTCAGGGCCACGACTAGGATACACAGCTTTCATAAAGACCTTAAAAGCATTGGTATTTCAAACACTTCCCATGGCCCTTCCACTGTTCTATCCTGACCCATTCCAGTGCTCTTCGGGCTCTGCACTATTCATTCCCCTTTTCTCCTAGACCCACTGTCCACTCTCCTTGCCCTGACCCAGGCTCCAAGGCCCCATGGATTCTATCACAGGCTCCCTGTCTTTCAGATGGGTTGGCCAAAGTGGGGGGAGGCAGAGTGGGAGGAGAGTGAAGAGGTTGTGTACTTGTCCCCGTAGCACCTGTCTTGCCTGGCTGTGGTTGGGCATAGCTCCTGCCTGGGACTGCTCTTCTACAGCTCCAGCTCTTACCCTCCTTTTCCTGTAGGTTGAGGGTGGTGACAGTTTCCTATTGTTGTAGTCCTGGGATGCTGCAAATGCTCCCTTCACATAACCTGTTCCACTTAAACCCTTTGAGGTATGCCATCTCATTTCTGCCAGGCCCTGCCAGGGTCAGACATCCACATCTGTACCAATTTGACGGTGTATAAGTAAAGGGGACCTCATTTGAGAGTCCACTTACTGAAGTAACTGCTGCCTTTCATCCTGGGAATATTAGATGACCTTGAGAACTCTTGGCATCTTGCAAACTTGTTTCAACTCATCAATATTCATCTCAGCATTTTACTCCAAACCTCCGAAACACTAAATTTTTATTTCTTCCTATAGCTGCCTTGTTCCAGGTTATAAATGAGTTTATAGTGATTGGCCAGAGGCATCCTAACATAATTAGTCAGGAAGGAAGGAAGAGACCATGAGGAGCTGATCCAGGTCAAGTCACCTGGAGGTGACTGTAGCAGTCAGTGGGGGATGGAGCAAAGTTTGAAAGAACCTGTCTTCTCCCGGTACACTAATAATTCTATTTTAATACCAAACCTCAGTATTTATGAAAGCTAAACCAATACTCTTTCCTTCTGCCCGTTATTGCCTGTTCCAAATGTGTTTGAAGGGATTCTTCTCTGACTTTGGAAGCCATATTTGGAACAGTCTGACTTAAAACATGGCTCACAACACCTGTGCAGTCATTCCCCTGAGTAGCTGAAAGTGAGGCATCATTAAGGGGGAGGGTAAGAGGATACAGGAGGGAACACACATGCCTATGTGAGGATGTGGGGGTAACTGATCTCAATGTATAGGGCCCCAGCTGGAGGGCACAGTGGCAGGTGTCCCCAGTTTCTGCTGTTCATCTGTAGTTGAGCTGAATCTCACAGGGGCAACTCTACAAGCTGCCTCCAGGGTGAACACCATAAGCTCAGGGCCTACCTTATTTCATAAAGGTTAGCAAGGCTCCTCAGGGGCACAGAGGAGACCAGCCAGGGATTGAGGGCTTTACAGGGCAGTTCTATATATCCTGAGTTCGTACATCTTGGTAACTCTCCTTTGGAGACAGGCCCACTTTGGTCAATAACCTTTTCCTGGTATAGGCCCCGAAACAGCTCAATAATCCTCCATGGTCTGGCCCCATTCATAGCACCATTGAAGATTCCTGTCTTGTTCTGACAGGAATCTTCAGTGTGTACAGCCTGTGATCAAAGTCGCTGGTCCTTTGTGGGAGCCACATGGCGGTATTGACCCATATTGAAGTTGCAGTCAATGGTTACTCTTACATCTCTTAAAAATTTAAACAGAGGAAGAAAGGAAAGGAAATAGTCCCATCAATAGGCATAATCCAGCAATTAAGGAGGAAACTGGATGTGGATTTGGAGTGAAATAATGATCAGGCATGATGGGCAGGGCCTACCCAGGGCTGGCAGGTTTGAGGACTGTCTCTAGAACTTCTTATTAAGGTTCCCTGCTCTAGACATTACCCCCATTTCTGGTCTTCTTGGCTCCTTTGACTTGAGGAAGGTTGAAATAGTCTGTTCATTGTGGTCCTCTCAGGCTGTGCTTCCCTCACCTCCTTTTTTATCTTACTTTTATTTTTCTCTCAGGTTTAAGCTTAAATGTTTCTTCCTAAGATTCGACTCCTAATTGACCCTAGACCATTAATTTGCATAATCATCAGAGCACCCTGTACTATTTCTTCCTAGCACCTATCAGAGATGCCACTGATTACCCATGGAATTATGTGCTCAGCATTATGGTGGGGCACCACCATCTCCCCAGTGCAGAGGATAGCATGTAGTGGAGTAGACACTCAGTAGGCATGTTGAATGCATGACTAAATTACACATCCAAGGTCATCTATGTCAACTCTTGTCCCTTTTGCCACATCCCTGGCAATGATGAATATCTGTATTTTAATGCCTCTAAGGGGTGGGAGCTCAGACACATGCACAAGGTTTACTTCATTCCTGGACTTCTCACACAATTAGGAAGTGCTTTTATGTGTTTGCAAATCCTTTATGGCCATGTCTCCGCATTCATATGGCTTCTTCCTCCTTTCTGCCTCTTTACCTCACCCACTGTCTTCACATTGACATCCCATTCAGTACTCACTCTGATTCCCAATGTTTCTCTTGCCCTTGTCTCAGTTAAGTAATGGGAAGAATGGGCATTGCACTGTTTCAGAGCTCGTCCAGGGCTCTTGCTCTTGCTGTACTTTCTTTCTTATGCTTTTCCTGATCTCAGTATTATCCCTATAACTGTTTCTAAGCTATATGCCCCCCAAGGGCAGGGGCTATGTCCTCCCTGTCCCCACTGAATCCTCAGGACCCAGCACAGCGCCTAGCACATGTTGGACACCAGCTGGATGAAAACCTGACAGCTGTCTCTATCCTAAGAACCTCTTTAGATTCCAGGCTCAGGGATAAGGAAGTGCTCTCTGTGCCGAGAAGCGATACATACGCAGATGACTCGGTTGGGTGACCCAATGCTGGATCCAGGGGGTGAGATGGAAGTTTCAGACGTTCGCCTGTGCTGTGGGAGAGACAAAGACAGAAG
>PVJN01021488.1:0-34541 GCA_004026805.1 Lasiurus borealis | reverse complement strand
TTGCCAAGCTCCACAAATATTGCTCACATGAGAGAAATAAAAATTCTTTCTGAACCATATATCCTTCCATTTATTACAGGAATTTCAGATTTATCATTTTAGGAGACTACCATTATAAATGCAGTTCCTTATTTACCAAAATGTCATTATTGCTGCATGACTGTATTAGTAATTAACTGTTTAACACACTAGTCTAAAAAAAGTTACATTTTTATAATTATGTGTATTTATTACCTTAATCAGAGTTTGTGTACTTCTGTCTTTTCATTTCAGCTTAAAGAGCTCCTTTCAGTATTTCCTGTAAGGCAGTTCTGTGGTCGTAAACTCCCTAAGATTTGTTTATCTCCAAAAATATGTATCTTCTATATTTGAAGGATAATTTTGTCAGACAGATTATTCTAGGCTGGCAGTGCTTGTATTTCAATACTTTGAATATATTATTCTATTCTCATGACCTATAGTGTTTCTACTGAGAAATCTGCTGATTTCCTAATGGAGGTTAGTTTTTTCTTTCCTTAGCTACCTTTAAAATTCTTCATTGAGATTGTCCTTATAATGTGTCTTGGAGATAATAAGATGTTCTATTTTTTTTTTACTTTGAGATAATAATAAGTTCTATTAGATTTGTGACTTTATTTCTTTAAGTAAACCCTATGCCTCTTTATTGTTTTCTTTTATACCCATTATTCTTATGTTAGATTTTCTAATGGATTCTGATTACTCTTGTAGGATTTCTTTACTTTAAAAAAATCTTAGTTTTCTGTCCTTTTCCACCTGAATAATTTCTAAGTTCCTAACTTCCAGATCACTTATTCTCTCTTCCATCTGCTTTACTATATGTCCAGTACTTTCTAATGAACTCTTCATCTCATTTAAGGAGTTTTTCAGCTCCAGAATTTCTGTTTGGTTCTTTTGTTGGAATTCTAATATTTTTGTAAAGTACTTTTTCTGTTCATTAATTATATTCCTATGTTTATTCAATTGTCTTTTGAGTTTTCTTGTAGCTCATTACATTTCTTCATAAGAGCTATTTTGAATAGTTAGTTCACATTATTTTGTGTCTTTGTTTTTTTGGGGGATGATAGATATATTTATGTTTTTAAAAATTTACTTATCTTCATTGTTGAGGGTATTGCAGATGTACCACCTTTTACCCCATTGCCTCTCTGAACCCAGTTCCCACATGCCCTTGCCCTTCACTACACTATTGTTTATGTCCATGAATTATGCATATATGCATGTAAGTTCTTTGGTTATTTCTGCCTACTGTCCTCCCCATTTCCCTCTGAGATCCATCAGTCTATGCTTTGCTTTCATATCTCTTGGACTATTTTGTTTATCAATTTTATTTGCTCATTAGATTCCACATCTAGGTGAGATCATGTGATACTTGTCTTTTCTCTGACTGGTTTATTTTTGCTTAGCATAATACTTTCCAGATCTCTCCATGCTGTCCCAAAGTATTGAGATCCTTCTTTTTTACAGCTGCATATTATTTTTAAAAAAATATTTTCATTGATTTCAGAGAGGAAGGGAGAGGTAGGAAAAGGTAGAAATATCCATGAGAGAGAAACATCATCAACCGGCTGCCTCCTGCATGCCCTGTACATGTGCCCTCATCAGGAAATGAATCTTGGTTCCTGAATCCACACTCAACCACTGAGTCACAGTGGTCAGCTGTCGTTGAGTTCAGTTACTGGAGAATTTTTCTCTTTGTAACATCCTGTTATCATAATCTTTCATAGTATTTGATGAAATGTGCTTCTGTCACCACATTTGAAGTATTGAACATTTTTCTTATTTAGATAAGGCTTTGATTCTAACAGTTCAAGAGGTTGGCAATGAGGATCTTTTTTTTTTTTTTCTGAAGGTAGCACTATAGCACAAGTTTTGGTTTTATCTTATTGAAGTTGACTGTTGAAGTTGGGAGTATAGTATGTAAATAAAAGTTGGCATTAAAAAAACAACTGGATTTCAGTTTGACTTCTTCCCAGTAGAGTAATCTTTGAGTGGTGAGGTCCCAGAAATCTGTGGGTGGACCTCTTGCTGAAATCTTTGGAATGACAGTAGGAACTGCATTCCTGTAGATCTCTGTCTCCCTTCTTTCTTTTCCTTTCCCTCCCTTCAGTCTCAGAGGTATGTTCTCAGAAATCTGGTGTTGCTGAACAACAGTGGGACCCTCCAAATGAAGTCCCATGACCAAGTAGACTTTAACTAATCACTTTAGCTTTCCACCTTTTCTGCTAGACAGGTTGTCACCACCACTACCACCACCACTTCCTTGGCTCTGTAGCCTCCACTGAGGTAAAATCTACCCACTTTTGATGAACAAATGGATTGCTCTCTGGGCTCTCCTGCTGTGCTGTGTAGAGCAACTTATGTTCAGTTATGTCCTATAGAATAAAATTGAAAATTGTTAATGTAATTCTTTCTTAGGATTAGTGTTTGCATGGTCTTATTTTCCATCAACTTCCTTTTAAACTTATTGATGTATTTATATTTAAAATAGGTTTAGTATTGTTGGTTATTGATTTTGAATATTTTTAGACATTATTTGTCTTATAACTGGAGTATTTAGACCATTTATCTTTAATATAATTATCAATTTGGTTGGTTTTAAATCTACCATCTTGCTATTTATCTCATCTGTTTTTTTTCCTTTCTATCACTTTTATTTCCTTCTTTCAATTAAATTTTTAATGTATTTTTAACTCTAATTGTTTCTTTCATGATTGTTTTGGTTTTAAAATTTCATCATTATTTTATTACAATCTACCCTTTAATATTATATTGCTTTGTACATTAATATATTTCCATTACATATTCCCCTCATTCTAAGTGCTCTTATTGTCAGACATTTTATTCTATATGTGCCATAAACCCTATAACACATTATTGCTATTATTAGCATTTTACAGTCAAATATAATTTAAAACAAAATTGAAAATGAGAAATATTCATCACATATTTACCATATTTAAATTAAACATCTTCTATATTCACCAGAAATTTTACCAATTTCTTCTTTTGTAAAATTCCAAATTTTCATTTCTGCCTATGAAGTAAAGACAGTCTCTTCAATAAATGGTGTTGGGAAAATTGGATAGATACATGCAAAAAAAATGAAATTAGACCACCAACTTACACCATACACAAAAATAAATTCAAAATGGATAAAGGATTAAAATGTAAGGCAAGAAACCGTAACGATCTTAGAAGAAACCATAGGCAGCAAAACATAGCAGGCATTTGACATAACATTTGTCATAGGGCATCAAAACTAAGGAGAAAATAAATAAATGGGACTATATCAAAATAAAAAGTTTTCGGACAGCAAAAGAAACCATCAATAAGATAACAAGAAAGTAGTAACCTGGGAGAACATATTTTCCAATGTTATCTTTGATAAGAATTTAATCTCCAAAATTTATAGCAGACTCCTATAAAAAGAGCTTAACAAAAGGAAGATAAATATGCAATCACAAAATGGGCTAAGGACCTAAGTAGACACTTTTTGAAAGAAGTCATACAGAAGGCCAAGAGACATATGAAAACATGCTCAAAGTCACTAATCATCCAAGAGATGCAAATCAAAACAACAATGGGGTGCCATCTCACACCTGTCAGAATGATTATCATCAACAAATCAACAAACAGCAAGGGCTAGCAAGGATGTGGAGATAAAGGAACACTCCTTCACTACTGGTAGGAATGCAGACTGGTGCAGCCACTTGGAAAATAGAACAGCATTTCCTCAAAAAATTAAAAATGGAACTCTCATTTGACCCAGTAATCCCACTTCTAGGAATATTTCCCCAGAAAACAGAAACACCAATCAGAAAAGATATATGCACCCCTAGGTTCATAGCAGCATAATTTAACATAGCTAAGATCTTGTCCATCTGCAAATGAATGGATTGAAAAACTGTGGTCCATCTATACAATGGAATACTACACTGCCATAAAAAGAAGGAATTCTTATCATTTGCAACAGCATGGATGGAACTGGAGAACATTATGCTAAGTAAGCAAATTAGAGAAAGATAACATCACACAATCTCAGTCATTTGTGGAATATAATGACATTATAAATGGATGAACAAAAATAGATAGAGTCATAAAAGCATTGAAGACTGTCAAACTTCAGTGGGAAGACAGGGGAGGGTGGAGGTGTAAAGAGATCAACCAAAGGACTTGTTTGGATGCATATAAGCATAACCAATGGACACAGATACTAGAGGAGTAAGGGCATGTGCTGGGAGGTGGAGGAGGCTGTGGGGAAGTCAACGGGGGAAAAAGGAGACTTATGTATTACTATTTGTTATACTTTAAACAAAAACAAAAAATATATAAAGATTTTATGTAACTTTTTTATAGTGCAAAGCTTTAGCTGACAAATTCTTTTTGTTTTTGTTTACTATAAAATAGTTTTTTTGTCTTTTGTTTTTATTTTAAGGATATTTTTTCTGTATATGAAAGTTATTTCTTTCAGTGCTTTAAAGATGTTGTTCCATTTTTATTGAATTAAATATTTTATAACGAGAAATCTGTACTTATCATTATTTTTATTTCTGTAGTGTATTAGTGTTCTCCAGAGTAAGGGAACCTATAGGATGCACAGGTGGATGGATGGCTGGAGACATAAATGGAGGGTAGATAGAAAAATAAAAAAATGAAAGAGAAAGAAAGAAAAGGAAGAAGAGATTACAGAAATAGCTTATATGATTGTAGAGCCCAAGGAATCCCACAATTTGTTGTCTATAACATGAAGGCCAAGGGAAGCAGGTGGTGTAGTTTCGTTGCAAATTTGAAGGCCTGAGAACCAACGGTGTAAGTGCCTATTTGAGTCCAAAGATCTGAAAACCTAGGTAAGTGTCCAGCTCAAGCAAAATAGTAAATTCTCCCTTTCTCCACCTTTTTGTTTCATTCAGACCCTTAACTGATCTGAGACAAGGAAATGCAGTGAGACATCTAAGTTGTACTTGGGATTCTTTTCTCTACAATACATTTTGTAGTTTGACTCCAAGCAGAGATCTTAGACAATTTTAAGGCTCATCTTTCTCTTTTCCCAGAAATCACAGTCCTGCACTTTTGCCTATCCAATGTCTAAAATAGTTGTTTCATATATAGTTGATTCTTGAACAACTTGGATTTGAACTGTGTAGTTCCACTTATATACACATTTTTCCCTATAAATGCTGTAAATATGTTCTTTTTATTATTTGATTAATAATATTTTTCTCTAGCATATTTTCTTATAAAAATATAATCTATAATACATTTAACATACAAAATATGTTTTAATAAAACTGTTTGTTATCAGTAAGGACTTCTGTCAAGAGTAAGCTATTAGTAATTAAGTTTTGATAGTCTGATCAATGCTTCCCTGTCTTTGGATCTGTTTTTGATCATTAGTTTATATTTTTCATTATTTCTCATAGATGAGTGAGATCATGTGATATTTATCTTTCTCAGACTGGCTTATTTCATGTGGCATAATGTTCTCCAGTTCCATTCATGTTGTTGTAAATGGTAGGAATTACTTCTTTTTTAGTGCAGTGTAGTATTTCATTGTGTAGATGTACTACAGTTTTTTAATCCACTCATCTGTTGAGAAATCATTTGATAATATGTTGGGGGGTCCTTTGTAGGTAACTCTCTGTTTCTATTTTGCAGCCTTTAAGATTCTCTTTGCAGTTAACATTTGCTATTGTAATCATGATGCGTCTTGGTGTGAGTCTTTTGGGATTCATCTTGCTTGGGACTCCCTGTACATGTGTAACTTTTTTCTTCCCCATATCAGGGAAGTTTTCTGTCATTATTTCTAAAAATAAATTTTCTAATCCTTGCTGCTCTTCTTGTCCTTCTGGCAGTCATATTATATGTATGTTATTTCGTTTTTTATTGTCTCAGAGCTCCCTTCAGCTCTCCTCCTGATTTTTAATTTTTTCCTCTAGTTGCTGTTCAGATTGGGCTTGTTTCTGTACCTTATCTTCTAACTCACTAATTTGGTTCTCTGCTTCTTCTAATTTACTGTTGAAACTTTCCATGGTGTTTTTGATTATAGATATGTCAATTTTGATTTCTTCTTGATTTTTGCATAGGTTGTTGATTTTCTCATCTACCTGGTGTATGAACTGTATGACCATTACTCTGAATTCTTTTTTCTGTTATGTTGCATGTTTTCATTTCACTTATTTCCTTTCTTGGTGATTCTTCATTTTCTTTCCTCTGGGGTTGGTCATTGTCTTCCCATTCTGATTATCACCAGAAGGTTCAAACATTGAGTTGTGTGGACCTGGGCCATGTACAGTGGGAGCTTTACACCACCTGAGTATCACTGAAGAACTCTGACACCTAAGAGCTGTGGCAGCCATACGTTGGTTGGAGCCATACTTGCCCAGGATCAGAGTCACTGGTGCTCAGTGTGGCTTTGTGTGCACACCTAGAAGCAGGGAGTCCACCTGCTCCAAGCTGAAAAAGAGGCCCCACTGCCATGTGTCTAATATCACAGTCCCCTAGAGTGTGTCAGAGTCCCCCTGTGCCTGCACCAAGAATCAAATATCAGAGTCTTGTTACTTGATGAAGCCTTGCACCAAGAATCGGGATTCCTGTGTGTGCATGTGCCAAGAATTGGACTCACTGGCTCATATTGTGAATGCACTGGGAATCAGGGATCCCAGGCGCATGCAATGAGAAACAGAGTCAAGTCACTGGTGCTCAATGCTGCCTGTCACACAGAAAATCAGGGTCCCAGGTCTGCTTGGGGGACCAGGTTGCACAGTTGCAATGTGTCTGCAGGAGATCCTGTGCTGTGAAAAACATACTTGTGCCCTTGTCCAGAATCAAAATCAGGTGGTACTGCTGCCCTGTACGGGCTTGGGGTTTGGTCTCCCTATTGCGTTGATGGGAACAGATTCCCAGTATAACTGCACTCCCAGATTCAAATTCCTGTAACAGAGCTGTAGTCCTGTGCAATGGGTGGGTCTGGCAGTTCCTATGGTGCTTTAGTAAGCTGCAGGAATGGGGATAGGCTCTGTGACTCACAGAAATCTGTGGCAGGGATGTCTGGATTCTTGGTGTCTGTGGATCTGCAGCTGTGGTTGCAGGCCTCTATCCCCAATGCCAGCAAGGTCCTAGTTTGTGACTGAGACCAGACTGAGTGTTGCTGAGGCCAGGATCCTAGTTTCAAGCATCTCTGTTTTTCAAGATGGCGTGGTCTTTGCACCCACGCTGGCTTCCCCTGGAGTGTCCATAGTGGCAGTGGGACATTGCATGTGCCCAATTTGCCAACTGATTGGAATACCTGCAGGATCTAACTGTCCCTAGCCTACACACACACACACACACACACACACACACACACACACACGCACACACACCCCACACATGTCCACATACTCTATTGCTCCCTCACTACCTTCCTGCCAGTCATCATCTTCAGAATCTCCAAAAATAAGGCTTTAAACATCTGATTCAGTGATTCCATTACCTGAATTCCTTCACAAATAATCATATGGTGGCTTTCACTTCTGGTGGCTTATTTTCTTGTCAAATTGGATTTAGTCAGTGGAAATCCTGGAGTCATAAAAGGGTATTAAATTTCTCCACAGAAGATTCGTCTTAACTTCTTCCTTCTTCTGGGATTCTGATGGCATAACAAATTTGTGACTTCAGTCCCCTTCAACCAGTTTTACCCAATTCATTAATGTCATATTTAATCTTTAACATTAGTATAGTCTCTGGGTACTGGTATCAGGGCAAACCCAATATTTCTGTGTGTTTATTGACTATGCTTATTTTTCAAGTTTTAGTTCACTTTTCTCACTTATTTGTTTTATCCCTGACTTTTTCTTACCTTTATGTAAGTCCTGTGATGCTTTTAAAATGTTTGTTGAAAGAATTTCTGAGTATCCCATGAATCTTATTTTTATACTGAAGGAAGAAGAAATTTTTGCCTGTATTTTTAGCTTTACCTATTGACACCACCCCTCTTTTATCTTGTGTTCTCGCAGGACCAAATTACTTTATGCAGTTTCTATGTGAACTCATCATATTCTTACTAGGAATTATCTTCTACCACTTGCCTATTAGATAGATTTTTATTTATGCTTCAATATGCAGTATTACTATGTATTTGAAACATTACTAGAATACAGTTATGGATATCTCATTAATATCACTGATTCTTATGCACAAATCTGAAATCATATTCTTCATTGTTAAATAAAACTAGTTATTTAATACATTTCTATTCTTTTTTAGATTATGTATACATTTTAGCCAGTTTTTTTTAACTTTCATCCCTCTCATGCTTCATATAGTTTGCATACAGAGTACAATGCTTATTAAGAAATTTGTTGAGTGAGTATTACTTTAATGCAATTGAATAAAAAAGTACTGTTACCCATGTGAGGTAATAATATATCACAAGATGAGTGATGGTCTCTTTGCAGGATAAAGGAAAGTCAAAGATTAAAAATTTGTCAGCAGCCATATATAATCTAGAGAGGGTTCCTTTAATTCTAATTTGTTTCTCAGATATGTAATTTTATAACTGTTGGTATTAAAGTCAATCAATGGCTTTCTCAAAACAATATTATTCTACCTGCTAAGCAATATTCCGGTAAAATTTGGCTATCTGTTTAAATTTCTTACAGATAATAGACTAAAGATTCAAGTAAACAAAAGTTTCACTCTTTAAATTTTTTTCTGTAAAATAATAAATTGTTATTCTAAGTTTGCCTATCCTGATAGAATGAATCTTATATTGGGGTCGACTGGTAACCACACTTGTTAATGAGCAAAGTTAAAAATCATACCATAGGCTTAAGGTAACTTAACAAAATAATTGCTATAGTTTTTGTAAAATAAGACATACTAAATTCAGGTAAGAAAATTCTGAGTTCTAGAGCCAAGAGCATATTTTCTAATGTTATACATGAAATAACATAGGGACCATGACTTTTCCACAAAGTGGGAGACTTTTTTTCAGTTAGTAGTTTAGCCATGAGGGAACTACTCTGTTTTTCTTTAAAACAAACAAACAAACAAACAAACAAATGAACAAACAAAACCATCTATAATAGCTGCAAAATGTTCCCCATATAATTCAGACGAGGCTAAGATACTTAGAGTGACTGTGAGAGAGCATTGAAAACTGAGAAACGAAGTTACAACTGCTATAGTACAGAATGTTTGGTGTGGGACAGACATTAATTAAAGGAACTATAGTTAGGAACACAGATAACTAAAGCCAAACAATTTGCTCTCTGTTTAAAACCTGACATTTAAGCACTTATAAACAAAGAGACCAAAACAGCTCTGTCATTGGCATTAAAAATCATGATCGAGGGAAATATCTGTTTCAGACCAGTGGACCATGAGTCACAACAGAGGTCCCTGGAAAGACAATGCAGAGTTGGCAGGTGACAAAGACATTTTCCTTAGTTATTACTGGTTAATGTTTCCACATCTCCCCATGAGAAGGTTTGGAAATCAGAGCCAAAACCATATTAGCATTGTAGTTTAGTAAACACACACACACACACATACACACACACACACACACACACACACACACACACACACTGATGCATGTACACTTACGTGTTTGTACTAAAGTTTTTAAAAATTTATACACTATAATTAAAAACAAACTTTTGTTTTCTTTTATGGTTCTGAATCAAAAAATGTTTGATATTGTTAAATGAGTTACTGCAATAACCCAAATAAAATTTCAAACAAGAGTAAGATACTTTGCCTTAGCCAGTTTGGTTCAGTGGATAGAACGTTGGCCTGCAGACTGAAGGGTCCATGGTTTGATTCCCATCAAGGGCACACATCTGGTTGTGAGCTGCATCCCCAGTTAGAGGGTGTGCAGGAAGCAGCAAATTAATGATTCTCTCTCATCATTGATGTTTCTATCTTTTTCTCCTCCTTTCCTATCTGAACTCAATAAAAATATATATATAAAAAAAGAGTAAGATGCTTTTAGTTGACAGACTTGGTAAGCAGCACATCTGGAGTTTCCATTGTTTCTCCTTGCCCTCCAAACATATACATACAGTGTCACTTGGGTATCTATCTAATGGAGATATCAACTTTTCTTTCCCATTAAACCTGCTTCATTTACATTGTAACCTCTCTTCATTTATAAAAACTCCATTTTTCCAATTGCTCAGGTAAAACCTGGAGTTGTACTGAATATTTTCTCTTTTACACCATACTTTTAAACTCTCAGGAAATCCGGTTAGTTCTAAATTTAAAATAAAATGACTACCAGATTACTTTTCATCTCCACCATTGCCTTCCTTATCAAAGCCACCATCATCTTTTGCCTGGATTATTAAAATAGCCCTTTAGCTGCTCTTCTTTTTTTCATCCTTTTTAGTCGCAGTTTCACAAGCACCTAGAGCAACTGCACATAACAGATGCCCAGTAAATATTTGCAGGTGAGCAAATTAATAAATAAAACATTCTTATTTGCTGTACCTTTTGTAAATAAGCATTTATGATGTTACTAAATTTCTCTTAATCATTCTTCATCTGTGACATTGACAGTTATTTTAAAAATTGATAAGTTAAATTTTTTAAATTAATTAATTATAGTGGTACCTCAAGATACGAGTGCCCTAACATATGAGATTTTTGAGATACGAGCTGTCTAGCGAGCGATTTTTGCTTTGAAATACGAGCAACATTTGAGATAGGAGTAATCGCGCGGATCAGCCGGCTGCACAGGACCCACCAGTTTACGGCGACTAGAGCATCTCATAGTTTCCCACGCCTCAAGGTTATGGAACGAATTAAACTCGTATCTCGAGGTACCACTGTAATTTATTTATTATTTTCCCCCCTATTGCCCTCCCCACCCCCAGTACATGCCCTCACCCAACACCTCCCTTCCCCCGCCTTCCCCCATTGCCCTGTCTCCACTGGCTATGCCTACACACAGGTACACAAATCCTTCCATTGATCTCCTATAGGCCCCTCCTCCCCAACTTTCCCTGCCTTCCCACTGTAGCATGACAGTCTGTTCATTGCTTCTTTGCCTCTGCATCTGCTTCCTCCCCTCCACCCCTGTTTTTTATCTTTAAAAACATCTTACCCTTGTAGGCTAGAAATAAACCCACCAGAGCAAAAGAAAAATGATTGAGTCTCAATTTCAATGACCAATAGCTTTGAGTCCCAGTTTCAATGTCAGACAGTTCCTTATGTGTACATGACATCAATGGTATCTGGATACTGGACAGATGGTGGCAATGCTGGTTTGGTCCTGGGCATCCTGTAGTGATGCTCAGCTGCTAACTGTTCACATGGCAAGGTGTCATCAGCGTCTTCTATCTCTGGACTTTTTCTCCTCTTGCCTTCGTGTTTGGAGCAGACCTGTCAGTTCCTCTCTGTTGCAGGAGTCCACTTGATCTTGGAGTTGATTTCTTAAAGTATATAAACATATTCTCAACCAAGAGTTAATACAGGAATCTTTTCTATAAAATTGACTTGGGGTACTTTTAATTTTGCCTATCTGCTTTTCCTTTGGCTTATTTTGACACTATGTGTGTTTCTCATGGGTGTCTTGCTGTTAGCATTACAAATTAAAATTAATTTTCTAAAGTGACAATTTTCTAAATGTATTTTACTTACCAGATTTTTTTTTCTTACGTGCTATTATCCTACTCCCCCCACCCTTTTTTTTAATTGATGGAGAATTTGGTACATTTTTTTTAATGCAATCTTGATAACTATAAATTTTAACTTTTTGCACACAAATATGCCTGCTTTCTGTTCATTACATATTAAACAATTATACCATGAGATGGGTTATCAATAGAAATTTTAATTAATACTTTAGAAACAGCTTTTTGTCAAGTACACTTAAATTTTCTTCTGTGTTTGCTTATTTCAATTTGCCAATTTAAATTAATCTGTAAGCTTGATAACTCTTTTATGTCAAATTTAATACTCTACCAACAATCTTATATTACCCTGTATATATTAGTGGAGAGGTTTATTTGCATTGAGTTGGCATTGAGCATTCCTAGTGCTAGGCTGAATTTAGATATAGGGCAGCTGCTGGTGTCATGTTTCTGTCTGTTACCTGGGTCCTGATCTGAGCTGGGCCCAGTCTCTGTCTGTTACCTGGGTCCTGGTTTGTGCTGAGCATGGAAAGCGAGGTAGCCATGGGGCAGGATACCGCTCTCAGAAGAGGTGAAGGTTCAGACCTCTGCAAGATTGGTGGTGGTGGGGGGGTGAGAGTCTGTGACCCACCTCTATTGATCCCCAAGTTCTCTCCCCAGTCATCCTCTGGGGCCAAACACGTTGTTGTGAGGTTCAGTTCTGTCTCCATGGTAGCCTATGCCCCCCGTGGCCTCCACGCCCAGCACCTGCCTTGGGGATCCCCTCGCCTGCTGGTGGGGCCCCAGCACTGTTCACTTATCTCGGGAAATTCAGGTTCCTTCTCCAGGGAGGGCCCAGCTCACACTATTTGGCAAGAGACAGATCCATTATATCAGCCACCTCACGGCTTCAACCTCAGGATGAATAGAGAGCTCAGGCTACAGCTGAGGGCTATTGGATTGTAAGAAGAGGGTCCCTCTTGGCAAAAGAGGAAAGAGGGCCAGTATAGAATGCTCAAGTGCCTTCCCAGTGCCTCAATTCCTTCTGAAAGGGATTAAATCCTTTCATGTCCTCTTTTTAAATTGCTGCTAAACATTCAAAGAATTAGTTTGTACGTTTGTTTGGGATGGTTGTACAATATGTTGTTGTGAAATACCAAAAATTAAATGATATTGTAGGATAATATCATGTAAGGCTATTCTTTGCTCTGGGCCATGTCAATTCAATTTCAAACGGGCTGACAATTTCTTTTTGTAACTTTATATAAACTATTTCAGGGAAGCAAAAACACAGATTACTTACCTTAGCTCAGGAGGCCAAATATATTGACTTTCAATTCCGCTCCTTATGATGTTTAAAGGAAACTTCTCCTTATTTCCTTCCAAAATGATTTTCATGTTAGAGAGTTTCATTTAAAATCTTTGTCTCATGAAGTAATTTCTCTTAAGGTTATGGAGACCACTGTATGAATTTCCTCTCCTGCCATGGTCTGTGCCCAATGCTTAAAAATATGGAACTCTTCACGAATTTGTGTGTCACCCTTGCACAGGGGCTATGCTAATCTTCTCTGTATCGTTCCGATTTTAGTATATGTGCTGCCGAAGCGAGCACAGATAAGTTAAAAATTTTATGGTAAATTTCAAGCATAGAAATATAATGTCTTATAGCTTACAGAAAATAAAAGGTAAATATTTAGAAAATAAAACATTACCAATATCTTTTGAAGCCTCCCTAAATTTTTTACACAATACATTTCCTTTTTCTTTAAAAAGTAGCCACTGTTTTGAATATTTATTTCCTTTCATTTCTTAGTAGTTTAATTATGGAGATATACAACTATGAAAATATAAATTTAATTTTGTAGTTTTTACTCTGTATAAATAGAATCATCTTTAAAAGTTTCTCTGTGATTTTTTTTTTCTCACAAACTCTAATTTAATGGTCCTATGATATGCATAAACTTTTCAGAGGGTATACTATCACTTGTTAAAATAGACCTGTCTGTAATAGAGCATTAATTATTACCTTTACATTAGTTCCTGTTCCACTTTACAAAACAATACACACCTTTCTTGCATAGTCAAACTTCCAGGGATTTAAAACAGGAGCAGTTAGAAAGACTGGACTTGTGAAAGTGAATTAATTGGTGTTGATTCTGAAACTGTGAAGGGTCTGAGATGTTACTGCACTTGCATAGTTTTACATATCTCTATATCAATTAAGTGTATACACACACAGAGTCACGAGACCTCAGAACAAGAGACAGACATTTAATGATACAAACATTTTTACTGTTTGATAATATTTTGGGTATTTTTTGTGTTTTTTTAAATTTTTGTTGAATTTATTGGGGTGATATTGGTTAACAAAAGTACATAGGTTTCAATGTAAAATTCTATAATACACCATCTGTATATTGTATTGTGTGTTCACCACCCCAAGTCAAATCTCTTTCCATCACCATTTAACCACCCTTTACCCTTTCCTACCTTTCCCTACCCCCTTTCTTCTGGTAATTACCATATTGTTGTCTCTCTATATATAAGTTTTATTTTATTTTTTTGCTTAATTCCTTCACCTTTTGCACCCAGCCCCCAAATGTCAGTCTTTTCCCTGTATCTATGAGTCTATTTTTATTTTGTTTGTTATTAATTTTGTTCATTAGATTTCACATATAAGTGAAATTATATGGTATTTGTCTTTCTCTGACTTGTTTGTTTCACTTAGCATAATATTCTCCATGTCTATCCATGTTGTCACAGAAGATAAGATTTCCTTTTTCTTTTTACATCAGAGTAGTATTCCATTGTGTAAATGTACCATAGCTTTTCTACTGATGGGCACTAGGGCTGCTTCCAAATATTAGCTCTTATAAAGAATTGATCATACAGAAAAACTTGCATCATCAGTTCTTTCTGTCACAACATCTCATGGGGAGATGTGCTAATCGCAGATGTCGCTCGAGCACACTGCGGAGTTTATACCTCAAGAGAGCAACCCTGGTATTATAAATCTAGAAGCTTATATAGAGCAACTGACTCAGTTAACCAATTCCTCTCTGGAGACAGAGATGGAGACCTTTGCTCTAGAATGTAAATAAATCCTCTCCAGAGAGAGGAGGGATATCCTTTAGGTTTTCAATCCTTGGAATGTAAGCAAATGTTTCCCCTAAATTACTCTACAGGTTTATAACTTTCAAGGCATATTTGCCACCTGATTATCCTTCATCCAGGTTGTTGGTAGGGTAGTTTGGTTCAGAAAGTCCTTTCTGTGCAGAAATATTGAAATATTTATAAAGCATATTTTCTGGCAATGTAGTAACTGGACATAAACTTTTCTAAATAATTTTTTTAAGTCATCTCCTCCTTCTTTGCTTTTAACAAATTTGAAGGAATACTTGAACTATCAGCTGATAGCTCACTAAAATTATTTTTATGGTATATCACTAGGTGATTTGGACATATAACTCAGAAGTCCAAAAGGAGCTCAAAAATTTGAAAAATATTACTATTATAAATTGCTTTCTATTCATCTATCTTTATTATTTATAAGACCACATATTATCTTATTTGTATACAAATAAAAAATGAGGATAGAATTGGTGCTGATCCATGTCCTATTTTAGAAAAATTAAATATTTATGTATAGATACATGAGTTTATTGAAAATAATATCTGAGATTTATTTCTAACAAAGTACTAATATTAATAATTAACAAAATTTTAAAATATTTATGTTGTTTAATCAATTTTGTACTACTAATTGTAGTGATAACCCTATGGAGAAAAAAATCTTAATCCTTAATTCAGTTCATTTGTTGCTTTTTATTTAACTTTTCTAAGTAATTTTCCTCTTAGAAAATGCACACAAACAGCAGATTCACATTTTGTCATGGTAACAATGTCACTTTATTTTTTCTCTCAATTTATTTTTCTGTCTTCTTACTCTTCTTATATCTTAGTGAGCTCAAGATTGAAACTTTTATTTTGACATTACCAGGGTCTAGCATACTACCTGAAAGAGTATTAATACAATAAATGTTTTTGGAAAGCATATGTATGGAAAGAAGAGAAATCACCATGGGCTGAAAGAGTCTGACATTCAGGGAGGAGTCCCAAAAGAAATGAAACTTATGTTGGACTCATATTGAAACTTATAGTTGGATTAATTGGCTGCTCACAGAGGGAGTGCACATTCCAGAAAGGGACATGGACAATTAAATCTTCTCTCTTAAAAAATAGCTAGAGCTGTATAAGGGAGTGAGTTTTTTTAAAAAAATCATTATTGTTTAAAGTATTACATATTGTATTATCTAGGTCTCCTTCCCCCCCACCCTTCATTGACTTTCCCTGGCCACCCCAACTTCTAACCCCTGCACATGCCCTTACCCCGCTAGTGTCTGTGTCCATTGGTTTTGCTTATATGCATGCATACAATTTTTTGGTTGATCTCTCACCTTCCCCACCACTCACTCCCGTCACATTCTTTCTGAAGTTTGATAGCCTGTTTAATGCTTCTTTGTCTCTGGATCTATTTTTGTTCATCAGTTTATGTTGTTCATTATATTCCACAAATGAGTGAGATCATGTGATATTTATCTTTCTCTGACTGGCTTATTTCACTTAGCATAATGCTCTCCAGTTCCATCCATGCTGCTGCAAATGGTAAGAATTCCTTCTTTTTTACCACAGCATAGTATTCTAATTGTGTAGATATACCACCATTTTAATCCACTCATCTGCTGATAGGCACTTAGGCTGTTTCCAAATCTTGATATGGTGAATTGTGCTGCTATGAACATAGGAGTGCATGTATCCCTTCTGATTTGTGTTTCTATTTCTTGGGATATATTCCTAGAAGTGGGATTACTGGGTCAAATGAGAGTTCTATTTTTAATTTTTTGAGGAAATGCTATTCTATTTTCTACATTGGCTGCACCAGTCTGCATTCCTACCAGTAGTGAAGGAGGATTCCTTTTTCTCTGCATCCTTGCCAACACTTATTCTTTGTTAAGTTGTTAATGACAGCCATTCTGACAAGTGTGAGATGGTACCCCATTATTGTTTTGATTTGCATCTCTTGGATGATTAGTGACTTTGAGCATGTTTTCATATGTCTCTTGGCTTTCTGAATGTCCTCTTGCAAAAAAATGTCTATTTAGGTCCCTTGCTCATTTTTTGACTGGATTGTTTATCTTTTATTAGATTGTATGAGTTCCCTGTAAATTTTGGAGATTAAACCCTTATCGGAGCCCTAACAGGTTTGCTCAATGGAGAGAGTGTCAGCCTATAGACTGAAGGGTCCCAGGTTAGAGTCAAATCAAAGGCATGTACCTTGGTTGCAATCAGCAGGAGGCAGCTGATTGATGTTTCTCTCTCATCGATGTTTCTAAGTCTCTATCCCCCTCTCTCTTCCTATCTGTAAAGAAATCAATAAAATATATTTAAAAAATAAAAAAAAATACCTTATTGGATATAACATTGGCAAATATGTTCTCCCATGCAGTGGGCTTTCTAGTTGTTTTGTTGATGCTTTATTTTGCTGTGAGAAGCTTTTTATGTGGATGTAGTCCCATTTGTTTATTTTCTCCTTAGTTTCTATTGTCCTAGGAGCTGTATCAGTAAAGATATTGCTATGAGATGTCTGCTATTTTGGTGCCTGTGGCTTCTTCTTAGATTTTTACGGTTTCCCATCTAATGTTCAAGTCCTTTATCCACTTTGAGTTTATTTCTGTGTATAGTGTAAGTTGGTAGTCTAGTTTCTTTTCTTTTTTTGCATAAGGGAGTGGATTCTTACACTTATAATTCATTTCCATTTTCATCATACCCATGCTTTGGTGGGAATATTTTGGAGAAAAGAGCTGCAATAGTGTCAGGTCAGGCCAAATCTGACCCATTGACACCAAGCTGTAAATGAAGCAAGAGTTAGATTGTCTTTTAAAAATAAATTGAACTTCATTGCAACCATGGGTTCAGTGGTAGACATTAAATAATTAACCAAAAAGCTCAAAAGGCTTAATAATAGCCAGAAAACCATGAACTAAACCAGCAACTTATTAAAATGGCATCATGCTCATGACTCCAATTAGTAGTTTACCTCCATCTGTGATCAATTAAGCTATATCCTCAAATTAAATCCCAATTATGTTTATTTCTCTTCAAGGGGTGGTCTGTAAAGTTCATCTTACAAGACATATTTCTTTCCTAGGAACTTCAGCAATCATTTAAATTAAACAAAAACTGGTTATTTGATAATAATGATTAAAATGTTCTCATAAATTCATTTATTTTTATCATTCTTTAGCTTAACTGCAGGGATCTAGGAATAGCATATACAAACAAAGAAGCTTAAACATTTTGACATGACTTTCAGTATCAGGAGCATATTACTTTAGTTCCCAAGAAAATGGTCCCCAGTGAATGAATTGCAGGGATATTATAATTGTAGTAAAGAAATAGATATGCCAGTTACAGTACCCAGAGATCAGAGTATATAAACTGTTGGAAAGCCAATACCATGTACAGCATTAAAGATTCTTTTTTGACCAGCTGTACTGCCTCTTCTTGTGCACATCCTAGCTATGCTAACAAGAACTTAAATAAAGAAGAAAAAATGGTATAAGTTGGTGGTCTAGTTTCTTTTCTTTTCTTTCTTTCTTTCTTTCTTTTTTTTTGCATAAGGGAGTGGATTCTTACACTTATAATTCACTTCCATTTCCAGCATACCCATGCTTTGAAGCTATTATTAACATTTTAGAAAGTGCTAACACATTGAAAGTCAGATAATCATATGAAACATACATAAAGTAAATGTCATTAGAAAAACCTGTGCAACCTGCATATTAATTGCATATAATTAACATAATTTGGTAAATATTTTACACGTTTATTCATTTGTTCAATAAAAATTGGATAACCATTACATACCTAGAACTTTTGCATGTTCTATATGTAGGTCACGTGCTAGCCCCTTTTATTTTATTTATTTATTTTATTAATCTATTACATATATACATATCTTCACATTGCCGCACTCCTCCCAAGCATATCCTAACCCCCAGTGTCTTGTGTTCATTGGTTATGCTTATATGCATGCGTACAAGTCCTTTGGTTGATCTCTTATCTACCCCACCTCTCCCTAACCTTCCTGCTGTAATTTGACAGTCTATTTGGTCCTTTACTACCTCTGTATCTATCTTTTTGTTCATTAGTTTATAATGTTCTTTATTATCCACAAATGATTGAGATCATGTGTGGTTTCTCTTTTATTGACTGGCTTATTTTACTTAGCATAAGGCTCTCCAGTTCCATCCAGATTGCTGCAAATGGTAAGAATTCCTTCTTTTTTATGCAGCGTAGAATTCCATTGTGTAGATGTACCATAGTTTTCTGATCCACTCATGTGCTGATAGGCACCTAGTCTGTTTCCAAATTGTAGCTATTGTAAATTGTGCTGCTATGAACATAGGGGTACATAAATCCTTTCTGATTGGTGTTTGTGATTTCTTAGGATAAATTCCTAAGAGTGGAATTACTGGATCAAATGGGAGATTGATTTTTAGTTTTTTGAGGAAATTCCATACTGTTCTCCACAGTGGCTGCACCAGTCTGCATTCCCATCAGCAGTGCATGAGCTTTCCTTTTTCTTCACATCCTCGCCAATACTTGTTTGTTGATTTGTTGATGATTGTCATCCTGACAGGTGTGAGATGGTATCACATTGTTGTTTTGATTTGCATCTCTTGGATAATTAGCTACTTTGAGCATGTTTTCATGTGGCTCTTGACTTTCCTTCTGTTGTCTTTCAAAAAGGTTCTATTTAAGTTCGTTGCCCATTTTTTAAAATTAAATCTTTATTATTCAGATTATTACATCTGTTTCTCTTTTTTCCCCTCCATATCACCCCTCCACCCAGCTTCCACCCTTCCATCCCTCCTGTTGATCTCATCCATAGGTGTATGATTTTTGTCCAGTCTCTCCCTGTGCTCCCTCACCCCTTTCCCCCTGAGAATTATCAGTCCACTCCCTTTCTGTGCTCCCTATTCTATTATATTCACCAATTTATTCTGTTGATCAAATCTTCAATTTCCTTAATTTTCAGATTCACTTGTTGATAGATATGTATTTGTTGTTCATAATTTTTTGTCTTTTAACCTTTTTCTTCTTCCTCTTCTAAAAGAGCACCTTTCAGCATTTCATATAATACTGGTTTGGAGTTAATGAATTCCTTTAGCTTGTTCTTATCTGTGAAGCTCTTTATCTGCTCTTCAATTCTGAATGATAGCTTTGCTGGATAGAGTATTCTTGGTTGTAGGTTTTTGCTATTCATCACGTTAAATATTTCTTGCCACTCCTGTCTGGCCTGCATCCTTTCTGTTGAGAAATCATCTGACAGTCGTATGGGTGCTCCCTTGTAGGTAATGAACTGTTTCTCTCTTGCTGCTTTTAATATTCTCTCTTTGTCTTTTGCTCTTGGTATTTTAATTATGATGTGTCTTGGTGTGGTCCTCTTTGGATTCCTTTTATATGGAGTTCTGTGTGCTTCCTGGACGTGTAAGTCTATTTCTTTCACCAGATGTGGGAAGTTTTCAGTAATTATTTCTTTAAATAGGTTTTCAATATCTTGCTCTCTCTCTTCTGGCACTCCCACAATTCTGATGTTGGTACGCTTGAAGCTGTCCCAGAGGGTCTTTACATTATCTTCTCATTTTTGGATTCTTTTCTCTTCTTGCTTTTCCAGTTGAGTGTTTTCTGCTTCTTTTTATTTCAAATTTTTGACTTGATTCTTGCCTTCCTTAGTCTGCTGTTAGGACTCTGTATAATATTTTTTATTTTAGTCAGTGTCTCTAGTTGGTCCTTTTTCATCTCCTCTTTGGACTCACTGAATTTATCCATCATCACTAGTTGGATCTTTTGCATCTCTAGTTGGTCGTTTTTCATCTCCTCTTGGGACTTGATAAATTTATCCATCTTTTCTAGCATATTCTTGAAAAACTTTATAAGCATGGTTTTGAACTCTATACCCAGTAATTTTTTTCCTCCATTTCTTTTGTTTGTGATCCCTTCCCTTGTCTCTGCATTTTCACTATGCCAGGGAAACTTTTATGTTGAATTCAGCCTTATGATGCTAGACTTGCAAAACCTAAGAAGCCTCTATTGAGCTTGGGATGGGTGGAGTCTCAGGGCTTAAGGGACCGCCTTGCCTTCCAGTCGGCCCCACCCTCCACGGCCCCTGAGCCTCACGTGACTGGGTAATGGCTGGAGCGGTCCTTGTGTGTGCGCCCACCTGCAGTGCCTCTAGACCACTGCCTTTCCAGCTCCCCTGTGCACCAGGACCACATAAGTCTAGGTCTCCAGGGTTTCGCCAGAAACAGGGGCTTAGTGGAGTCAGAAGTGGCACAGTTGGGAAGGTCTGTCTCCCGCTCACTCGCGAAAGCTAGCAGCACAATTAGTAATCTGTCCTCTGTGCAGTGCTGTGCGCGCCACCACCAGTCCTCTGATCTTTTGCAACTCCCCTAAATTTCCGTGCACCTCTCCCTTTTCACAGTCCAAACTTCCCCTGTATGAGTTTTGGCTGGATCTGGGGTTTAGTGTCGTAAGATAAGGGGTTCAATGCCGTTGGGAGTCTCTGTTTCCCTCCCACCAGAGAAAGCCAGCCAGGTACTCCTCACCCGCTCTCTCAGTGCACGCGTCTCCGTACCTCAGCTTTTTGCAGCTCCTCTGGATCTCCGTGAGCCCCTCTATTTCCTTCTAGCTGTAGAACTTCCACTCAGCCAGCTTTCCTTTGGTTCTGGATGATGTCTGTTCTGTCTTTTAGTTGTAGTTTTGAAATTGTTGTGCAAGGTGTTTACCTATGCCGCCATCTTGGATTCTCTCCCTTTTTTTTTTTTATTGGATCATTTATCTTCCTTTTATTAAGTTGTACAAGTTGGCTGTAGATGTTGGAGATTAAACCTCTATCAGTGGTAACATTTGCAAATATGTTCTCCTATATAGTGGGTTTTCTTGTTATTTTGTTGATAGTTTCTTTTGCTGTGCAAAAGCTTTTTATTTTGATGTAGTCCTATTTGTTTATTGTTTCTTTAGCTTCCATTGCCCTTGGAGCAGTACCAGTGAAGAAGTCCTTTCAGCATATGTCCAAGATTGTGCTGCCTGTGGATTTCTCTAGTATTTTTATAGTTCTTGTCTTATGTTTAAGTCCTATATCCATTTGAAGTTTATTTTTGTGTATGGTGTAAGTTGGTGGTCTAGTTTCATTTTTTGGCATGTATCTGTCCAATTTTTCCAACATTATTTATTGAAGAGGTTGTCTTGACTCCATTGTGTGCTCATGGCTCCTTTGTCAAATATTAATTGAGCATAGTGGTTTGGGTTGATATCTGGATTCTCTATTCCATTCTATTGGTCTATGGATCTGTTCTTGTGCCAGTACCAGGCTGTTTTGAGAACAGTGGCTTTGTAATATAGCTTGAAATCTGCTATTGAGATCCCACCTACTTTATTCTTCTTTCTCAGGATTGCTGTGGCTATTCGGGGTCTTTTTTATTGTTCCAGATGAATCTTTTGAGAGTTCTTTCTAGATCTGTGAAATATGTTGTTGGTATTTTAATGGGTAGTGCATTGAATCTATAAATTGCTTTGGGTAGTATAGACATTTTAATGATGTTGATTCTCCCAACCCATTAGTATGGTATGCTCTTCCTTCAGTTTACGTCTTCCTCTATCACTTTTTTCAGTGTCCTGTGGTTTTCTGCATATAGATCTTTTACCTCATTAGTTAAGTTTATTCCTAGGTGTCTTAATTTTTTTGGTGTGATGGTAAATGGGATTGCTGTTTTAGTCTCTCTGTAATTTCACTATTAGTGTATAGAAATGCCATAGATTTCTTGGAATTAATTTTGTATTCTGCCACATTGCTGAATTCATTAATTAAGTCTATTAGTTTTTGGACGGAGTCTTTTGGCTTTTTTATGTACAGAACCATGTCATCTGCAAATAAGAACAGCTTGACTTCTTCTTTTCCAATTTATATGCCTTTTATTTCTTCTTCTTGTCTAATTGCAATGGCTAATACTTCCAGCACTATTTCGAACAGGAGAAGTGAGAATGGGAGTCCCTGCCTTGTTCCTGTTCTTAGGGGAAATGGTTTTAATTTTTGCCCACTGAGTGTTAATGTTAGCTGTGGGTTTAACATATAGGGCTTTTATGATGTTGAGATATGATCCTTCTATTCTCACCTTACTGAGAGTTTTTATCAAGAAAGGGTGTTGGATTGTGTCAAATGTTTTTTCTGCATCAATTGATATGACTATGTGATTTTTATCTTTCAATTTGTTTATGTGATGTATCACATTTATTGATTTGGGGATATTGTACCATCCTTGCATTCCTGGGATAAATCTTACTTGGTCATGGTGTATGATCTTTCTGATGCAGTCCTGCCTGGATCCGATTTACTAGAATTTTGTTCAGGATTTTGGCATTTATGTTCATGAGAGATATTGGTCTGTAATTCTCTTTCATTGTGTTGTCTTTATCTGGTTTTGGTATTAGGGTGATACTGGCTTCCTAGAAGGTGTTTGGAAGTGTTCCTTCTTCTTGAATATTTTTGAATAGTCTGAGGAGGATAGGTTTTAATTCTTCCTTGAATGTTTGGTAAAACTGTCCTGTGTAGCAATCTGGTCCCAGGGTTTTTTTTTTGTTTGTTTGTTTGTTTTGCTAGAAACTTTTTAAAAAAATATATTTTATTGATTTTCTACAGAGAGGAAGGGAGAGAGATAGAAAGTCAGAAACATCAATGCGAGAGAGACATCGATCAGCCGCCTCCTGCATGCCCCACAGTAGAGATGTGCCCGCAAGCAAGGCACATGCCCCCCGACTGGAATTGAACCTGGGACCTTTCAGTCCGCAAGCCGATGCTCTATTCACTGAGCCAAACTGATCTTGGCTGCTGGAAGCTTTTTGATGACTGCTTTAATTTCTTCCATAGTTATTAGCCTATTGAGATGTTTAGATTCTTTCTGATTGAGTTTTGGAATCTTACATTTTTCTAGAAATATGTTCATTTCCTGCAGATTGTCCATTTTGTTGGAATAGAGTTGTTCATAGTGTTTTTTTAAACAATCCTTTGTATTTCGGAGGCATTTGTTGTTATTTCTCCTCTTTCATTTCTGATTTTGTTTATTTGGGTCTTCTCTCTTTGATTCTTGGTAAGCCTGGCTAGACGTCCATCAATCTTGTTCATCCTTTCGAAGAACTTGCTCTTGGTTTTGTTGATCTTTTAAATTGTATAATTTGGTCTCTATGTTCTTTATCTCTGCCCTGATCTTTACTATTTCCCTCCTTATGCTTCTACTGGGCTTTTCTTGTTGCTTTCTTTTTAGCTCTTGGAGTTGTAGTGTTAGGTAATTTATTACCATTGTTTCTTGTTTTTTGCAGTAGGCTTGTAGAGCTATGAACTTCTCTTTCAAGACTGCTTTCACTGTGTCCCATAAATTTTGTATTATTCTATTGTCATTGTCATTTGTTTCCATGATGTTTTTTATTTCTTTCTTGATCTTTGTGGTTACCCAGTCATTGTTTAATAGCATGCAGTTTAGTCTCCATGTGTTTGATTTCTTTGGATTATTTTTATTGTAGTTATTTTCAGTTTTGTGTCACTGTGGTCTGAGAAAATGCTTGATATAATTTTTATCTTCTTGAATTTGAAGAGACTTTGCTTTGACCCAACATATGGTCAATCTTTGAAAATTACCCATGTGCAGTTGAAAAAACGTATATTCTCTGCCTTTGGGATGAAATGTCCTGAATATATCAATTAATTCCATCTGGTCTAGTGAGTCATTTAGGATTGATGTTTCTTTTCTGATTTTTGTTTATAGGATTTGTCCAGTGGTGACAGTGGGGTGTTAAAGTCTCCTACTATGATTGTATTGCTGTCAATCTCTCCCTTCATATCCTCCAGGAGTTTTTTTTATGTATTTAGGTGCTCTTATATTGGGTGCATATATGTTTACCATAGTTATTTCTTCTTGTTGCATTGTTCTCTTTAGTATTATCAAGTGGCCTTCCTTATCTCTTGTTATGTTCTTTACATTGAGATCTAATTTGTCAGATATAAGTATTGCAACCCCAGCTTTTTTTCATTTCCATTTGCCTGATACACCATCTTCTATCCCTTCACCCTCAATCTTTGTGCATCTCTTTTTGTGAGATGGGTATCTTGTAGACAGCAGATATGTGGGCCATGTTTTCTTATCCAATCTGTTACCCTATGTCTTTTGATTGGAGCATTTAATCCATTTACATTTAAAGTTATTATTGATAGGTACTTGTCTGTTGCCATTTTTAGTCCTTACCCCTAGGTTCCTTCTTCGCTTCCTCTTTCTTTTTATTACAACAGACCCTTTAACATTTCTTGCATTGCTGGTTAGGTCGTAATATATTCCCTTAGTCCTTTTTTGTCTGTGAAGCTTCTGATTTCACCTTCAATTTTGATTGAAAGCCTTGCAGGGTACAGTATTCTTGGATTGAGTCCCTTCCTTTGCATGACTTTGTATATTTCATTCCATTCACTTCTGGCCTGATAGGCCAGAATCCTGTTGAGAAATCAGTTGCTAGTCTAATGGGGGTTCCTTTGTAGGTACCTTTCTGTCTCTCTCTGGCTGCTTTAAAGATTCTTGCTTTGTTGTTGGTGTTTGCCAATTGAATTATAATGTGCCTTGGTGTTGGTCTTTTGGGGTTTATTTTGCTTTGTACTCTGAGCTTCTTTGATTTCTGTGGATTTTTTTTTTCCTATATTAGGGAAGTTTTCTGTCATTTCTTCAAACCGGTTTTCTATTCCTTGCTCAGTTTCCATTCTTTCTAAAACCCTAGTTATGCAGATGTTGTTTTGTTTTGTGTTATCCCAAAGTTCCCTTAGCCTCTCCTCTTGCTTTATAATTTTTTTCTAGGAGCTGCTGTATTTGTGTATTTTTTCCTACCTTCTGTTCTAACTCACTGATGTGGTCCTCTGTTTCTTCTAGTCTACTTTTGATGCATTCTATGGAGTTCTTTATAGCAGTGATGTCATTTTTCATTTCTTCTTGATTATTCTTCATTTCCTCTTGGTTCTTCTTAATTTCCTCTTGTTTTTTTTTACTCATATTGTCAAATTTATATTCCATTCTTTTCAGCCACTTTATGACCATTTCTTGAAACTCTTTCTCTTTCATGTTGTTTGCTTCTATTTCATTTACTTCCTTTTCTGTGATGCCTGCTCTTCTTTCATATGCAGGCTGTTTCTTCTTCTGCCCATGGTTTTTCTTCTCTGGGTGTCTGGTTATGTAGTTCTCTTTTCCGCATTGATTTAGTGGTACAAAATACAATATGACCAGTTACAACACACAAGGCACTGAACAGAAATGTATTCACGATGTTAATAACCACAAATAAGGTGACCACCAGTGAAAGACAAATTAGGGGTAAGTAGTGAAAGAATAAGAGAGAAAAGAAGGAAGTGTCAAAATGAAATTAGAAGAAGGGAGAAAAAAAGGAAAGAAGAAGAAGAAGAAGAAGGAGAAGGAGGAGGAGGAGGAGGAGGAGGAGGAAGTAGAGGGGGAAGAGAAGGAGGAGGAGGAGGGAGAAAGAACAAAAAGTAAGAGAAAAGAAAGAGAGTAAGAAGGAAAATGGGAACAAATTATATATATGAGGAGAAAAGTCCAATAGAACAGCCACTAATCTCAACAAATGCCAGCAACAAGTACCTGGAGATTAATACAAATTACAAATAACCACTAATATCAAGGGAGGTGAGGGATAACAGAGGTAAAAAACAAACAAAAACAAAGCAAACAAAAAGCAAAATAAAACAGGTAGAATAAGCAAAAACAATCTCAGAAAAAAGTACAAAAATTGATATAATCAATGTTCAAGCAAACAACAACAAAAGGACAGAGAGAAAATCAATATTTTGGATAGTGAAGAGAAAGAAGAGAGAGGTATGTATGGACTTGGAGTTGGGGATTAGAAATTACGTAAATAAGTGGGATGAAGTTTTAACCTGGTAAAAGGAAAGAATAGGAAAAATCTAAAGTTGGAATAGGGTAAGAGAAACAAGACAACAAAATGTGAAAAGTTAGGAAGAGAGTGTTGGCATAAAGATAGAGTTGAGATAGAGTAAAATGATGCTAAAGGAAAGATGAAAATAAAATGTAGAACTCTAATCCCAAGGGAAAATAAAGAAAAATAAAATGACACTTCTTTTTTTCAAAAAGGTAAATTAGTAGTAGTAAAAATACTGGTTGAAAATAAAAATGTAATAATTAAAAAGGTAAAATCAATTGAGGAAAAAAGAAAAAATAGTTTTTTAATTAAAAGATAAAAAAATTAAAATTAAAAAAATTAAAAATAAAAGAATAGGATGGGCAGTAGTGGGTGTCATTCACTTCCTCTATTGTTGTGTTTGGCATGCCTTTTTCCCAGTCAGGATGATATTGCAGTTCCCTGCGTTCAACTAAAACACAGTGCTGAAAGCCAGTCCTGGTTTTTAAGCAGGGGATGTGTCTTAATCTCTTTATTATTTTGTGATTACTTGAGAGTGAATTTGTGAGTCATCCCCTGGGTGGCAGTGTTTGGCAATTGACCTCTAAGACTATAGGTCCTCTCTAGCCTGTTCTTAGATTCTGCTTTCTCTTTGGTACTCAATACCGGTTTGTGGGATTGGGTTGCCCCAGAGCTGATTCTCTGATGGTTATTCTGTACTCTGATCTCCAGATTCCAGAAAAACAACTTTCCTCTGCAGTCTCTTAGGATGTCCTCAATTGGGTGATCCTATGTATTGGGCTTAGCAGTCAGAAGCCAGGGTCTGAAGAGGAAAGAGTGCAGTCTGTGCATTCCCCTTTCCCCGCTCCTGATCAAGCAGCTGGGACTCCTTAATAACTCCCAGGCTGTCCTTCTGCCTCAGATCAAAATGGGTTGCTTTCTAGAGCTCCCCTCTGTTAACAGCTCTGAGCGCACCTTTCCACATTCAGTAATCACGCCCTGCCCAACATCCATGGATTTCTGTAGGTGCATCTTTCCCCGGGGTCAGTTTCCACAGTGTGCGTGTCTCTCTGTTCTGCGCGACCAGAGACCTCACCTTATCCTAGGCGAAATCTGACCTTTCAGTGTGGTGTGTGGAGCTCATCTGAATCCGAGTGTTTGCACCAACTGGGGAGCTGTGTTTTGGGTCCCCCGGCTTTTTGGTTGGTTCCACAGCTGTAGCTTTTCAGGCTGCCGTAAACAACCACTTTCCCCTGCAAAATGATGTGGTCTCCGCGTTCGTGCTGGTGGCTCCGGGAGAATAAACCCCGTGGCAGTGGGGCTGCCTGGTCAGGAGAGCCCTGTCCAGAAGTCCTCCACCTTCTCCTGAAGGATAACTGTCCCTTAACTTTCCAACGAACACTCCCAGTGTGACCCTCAGCTTTTCTCTCTGTCTGCTCAGCAACAAGGCTCCAGACACGTCTGTTTATTCCACCGCCATCCCCCCAGCCCCTTTTAGTAAGAGTACAAATATGAGATACATTTGCTCCATCGAGGAGCCTGCCAATTAAAAATAATAATAACAATGTAGCAAAAGCATGCAAAAACTAAAAAGTAAGGCAGATTTATATTTGTGTTTTAAGAGATATACTAACATCTCTTTTGGTATTATAGGGAATCTCTGTTTAAGAACTTTCATCTGGTTAAGTTAATCAGAGAAGACTTATGATAACCTGAACTATAGCCTCATCTGATAGTTGACAACAACTTGATATGAATGTGCCAGGAGCACTCCAAACTAAAAAATAAAATCTACAACCTCTCATTTTAACCTAATTTCTCCTTTGGTACTCTTTGGTGGCATAATCTTGTACTCAGTTTCGTTAGCTGGAAATCTAGGAATTATCCTTAATACTCCCTCTTCTTATTCCCTGCATTCAACCATTTGATTACTCTTTTAATACTTCTTGAATTTCTTCCTTTCTCACTATCCTGCTACCAATGCCTCACTGGAAATAGAAGTCTTCTCATTGACCTTCTCCCCTCTAATCTTTGATTCCTTGACTCATATAACACATAGCCATCTGCCTGATCTTGTTAAAATGCAGGGATGGCCATAGTTTTCCCTTTTTGAAATTGCTCAGTAACTTATCCTCTACAGGGTATAGTCCAATTCTTATATATTCTGTGTTAAGTTTCTCCATGAGCTTGTTGTCTAACCATTATACCAAAATGTAAGCTCATCAATTCCAAATTGCTTGTAGGATAACTTTAATCAAAATCTCCCTATTCTTCTAGGAAGTTATTAACTTCATTAGGCTTTCCTGTGGCCACTGTCAAGTAGCAAGGTGATGTTGTTCTCCTGTTTTATGACAGTGCTCTGTCCCACTGTATTTCTTTCTCTTTTTTTTAAAGTATATTTTATTGACTTTTTACAGAGAGGAAGGGAGAATGATAGAGTCAGAAACATTGATGAGAGAGAAACATCGATGAGCTGCTTCCTGAACACCTCCTACTGGGGATGTGCCCATAGCCAAGGTACATGCCTTTGACCAGAATTGAACCTGGGATCCTTCAGTCTCCAGGCCAACACTATCCACTGAACCAAACCAGTTAGGGCTGACTCACTGTATTTCTACATTGTTTAATAATTACATATAAGAGTTGACTAGCATGTTTGCCTAACCTGCCAGATTGTGAGATATTTTAAATTGGGCTGTTTTCTTCAGCTATTTACCCACAACCTCTAGTACAATGTCACATAATAAACTCTTAATGAATTGGGCCTTGAGGAAGGGAAAACATTTTAATGAATGTATCCTTTTTCCTTTCTGTATTGTATTAGCAAGACAGGATGCTGTGCCTTGGAATGGATTAGAGGCTCAACATTTTCTCTTTGTTTCTATAAAGCAAGGGAAACCTTCTCTAAAAACAGCTTTAAACAACTGGAAGACTCACTGGGACTATAATAGTTTACCCTAGATTAGACAATTAGGCTGATATAAATCAAGAAGCAATCTCTTACATTATTATGACTTAATAACACTCAATGCCATGTTTAACATGGGATTAGTTGCTAATTAATTGTTAATGCATAGTGGCTGATAAGTTCACAAAAAAAATACAAAACATATCTGGCTCCCTTACATTTGATTATATCAGTATTCCCTAAACCCTTCTCTAGGAAAACATACAAGGGAAATAGAAAGTAAATATATACTTACTATTTTTTTGTCAATTGTACTATAGCTACATATTTTGGTGGTTATAGTTACAAATTATTCATGGGTTTTAAATCCCTATGATATTTCCTTCTTTCAATTACATGATTAGTAGGTGTGTCCTTGGGTGTCATATGACCTGGAACTCATATAATTTCAGAGGCTTTCATTTAGAGGACAAACATGAAATTAAGAAACTCCCACATCAATAATCAGAAATATTACTAGCTGTTCCCAAATTTCACATCTATCAACCATTTCAGAGAAGACGATATTAAGTCTATAACATATGTCTTCATTTCCCACAAGTGTGTAAAATTAAAAAGTGTGCCGTCCTGCACTGGCTGGAGTGGCTCAGTTGGTTGGAGCATTGTTCTGTGCACCAAACACATTTCTGTGCACCGAAGGGTCATGGGTTTGATTTCCGGTAGATGTTTCTCTCTCTCCTTCTACCTTCCTCTCTCTAAAATCAGTGAAAAAATATCCTCAGGGTAGGATTAAAATTAAATAAATTAATTAATATTAAAAAATAAATTAAAAAAAAGTGTGTGGTCCTATTCTATGACATTCTTGAAATGATGTCAACTGGATCACTCATGCAAAACTGGTACAATTCATGACTCTAGGATGTGTTCTGCCACTAAACTCATACAAAAGCATCCCAGACATAAAACAAACAAATAAACAAGCATTTGCTGCTACATTGTTTAAAATCAACTTTACTTTTTAGAAAAATTTTAGATTTACAGAAACATTTAAAAGATGATATAGAGAGTTACTGTATACCCTGGATGAAATTTTTTCTATTATTCATATTAGTATGGCACATGTGATACAATTAATGAAGCAATGGTAACACATTATTAACTAAAGTCCATACTTTATTCACATTCTCTTAGTGTTTACATAATGTTCATTTTCTGTTCCAGGATTCTAGCCAGGATATCACATTACCAAAATGTGTTATTTTTCTTTAGGCTCTTCTTGGCTGTGATATTCTCTCAGACTGTTTTTGATGATTTTGACAGTTTTCAATTCTGGGCAGCTATTTTGTAGGATGCTTTTCTATTAAAATTTTTCTGATATATTTTTTCTTCTTCTCATGATTAAAAAGTAGTTATATGTTTTGAGAGGAAAATCACAGAGGTAAAATGCTATTCTCACTACTTCATTAATACCTTCAGGTTATTCAAGGTATGTACTAATAGCATAATTTTTTACCTTCTTCACCTGTCTGAAGTAGTGTGGGTCAAGTTTATCCACTGTAAAGTTTTTATTTTCTTCTTTTCCATATTATGCTCACTGGAAGTAAGTCACTATGCACAGCCTGCATTTAAGGAGTGGGGAGTTACTTTACCCCTCTTGAGGATGGAATTCTACATAACTTCCTTGGAATTTTTCTGTAGGAGTGAATTTGTCTTATCACCCATATATTTGTTCACTCAATCATTCATTTATATAAATATTAAGTTATAAATATTTATTTTATATTTTGGGTAATTATCCAACAGTACTTTGTGTTGCTCACATTGTTGCAGTTTTAGCCACTGGGACCTCTTTTATTTGGCTCCTATGCCTCTTTACATACTTCTATCAATCCATCATGTGAGATTTTTGTTTTCTCTCTCTCTTTTTTTAAAGTCCTTTCTTAATTTCTGGCATTCAAGATGTTCCAGGCTCATCTTGTATATTTTCTGTCAGCGTCTTAGAATCATTCCTTTATCTTTACTTGAAGAATAGTGTTAGGAACTAAGATCTGGATTCCCTGATGCACTTTGCCTGTGATATGGCTTTTTTTTGGGTCCTTTCATCTGACATAGAGCCAAATAATAACACACCCGATTATATGAACTCATGTATATACCCATGCTTATAAATATTTCTATATGTAATCATCTGCATTTATATTATACTAAACATGAGTTCATGTCTCAAATACCAATTCATCACACATGTATTATTCAAAGCTCTTCACCTTGCTTATCTGTAAATTCCTATTGCAACAGCGAGAAACCTGGCTGTTACGATCCACAATCCGTTTACTTAATTGCTCAATTCCAGGACACATGTGTAATGGTATCAAACTTGTTAACCTATACTCCCATGGAAAACAACTTAACAACGAGGGTCTAGTGTTGATGTGTAGTTAATTTTCCCCTAAATTTTACAGATTCTATATATTCCCAAAGTTACCTAAATACGTATTTGCAAATCTCCCAATCCTTTCAATGAGTTCCTTTCCCCCTGTATTTCTAACATAATTAAATTCTCTTCCTGTCTCTTTTTGTTGTTGTTGTTGTTAATCTCCACCCAAAGATAATTTTCCATTGATTTTTAGAGAGAGTGGAAAGGAGGAGAGACACAGATAAAGAAAAATCAATATGAAAGAGACACAGCAATTTGTTGTCCAAACAGGGCTAGAGACTGAGCCTGCAATGGAGGTACATACCCTTGATCAGAATAAAACCTGAGACCTTTCAGTCTGCCGTCTGACACTCTAGCTTAACTGGCTAGGGCTAGATTATCTTTTCACACTGATCATTCCTTCCTGGAATCCATGACTTCCTATATAACTTTAAAAAAATAATTTGCATACATTAAGGTTCATTTTTTTGTACTGTAAAGTTCTATTGATCTTGACAAATGCATAATGTCATGTACCCACCATGATAGTATCATATAGAATAGTTTCACCACCACCAATAAGCACATTTTAATAAAAGTATATATTTTTTGGTGATACAAAATTATTTTCTTAATTATATACTTAATTTCAAGTTCTATAAGTCTGGAGGAAATAAATATTTTTAAAAGAAGATCTGTTTTTATTGATTTTTAGAGAGAGTGGAAGGGAGACATATGGAGAGATAGAAACACCAATGAGAGAGAATCATAGATCAGCTGCCACCTGCATACTCCTTACCGAGGATCGAGCCTGCAATCTGGACATGTACCATGACTGGTATTAGAACCAGTGAACTCTTGGTTCAGGGGTTGACACTCAATCACTGGAGCAAGACTGGCCAGGCTGGAAGAGAGAAATCTAGACAAGATTTAAAAAGAACAATCAAGTAGAAAGAATTCCTAGATCCATCCAGAATGCAATTGCTTTAAAATTACTGATGTGAAGTCATAATTTTTTTTTTTTACTTCCAAAATTGTATTCCTAACTCTTGATGCAAAACTTTATTTTTCCTGGTAAATTGTAAACTTCAGGAACCTTTTTTTTACCACCATAAATTCCAACATACCCAGAAGGCCAGTAAACCAAAATGAAACAAATGTACATTCTGTATAAATTCAAGTTGTTTCTTAACACCCGGATCGGATGCAATACAAATGTTCTATAGACAGTGCTTAGCAATTGCATTTTTTTCTAGTATTTGGAAAACAATGGACTAAATATAATTACTTTTTCCATAGCAATAGATCTCAACAAAAAGAGAATGAAATAAAGATGTCACATGAGATCTAGTCACTGGTTCACATTTTACATATATTAACTGATTTAATAGTCATAACAACTGATTTAAGATTGCTAACAACCATATGATATGAGTACTATTTCTATTCTCATCTTACAGATAGGGAAACAGGCACAGAGGAGGCTAAGTAGCTTGATATCTATTTATTCAAATAAAGAATGGGCATGCCTATTGGAAACTCCAGTGATTCTCTTCTGCTTTTACAGTGAAGTAGTATGCTGGAAATATTTTCTGGACTAAGAAATGTCTCAACTGTGTCTCATGTGGGACTATGATGATATGAAAGAACATTTGGGGCAAACTTAATGGCTCCATTTGAATGTTGACAGTGATGACCTTCTTTTTGTGCCAGATGTGGTTATGGTTTGGAGAAGATTGCATAACATCTGTCAGACAAAGACTTCATTTGAGAGAGTGGAACCAGAGCATAGATATACACTAATAACCAGATATCCTGCTTCCCAAAGAATTATACTTCATTGCACAGGAAAGGCAAGCAGCTGGGTTTTGCATTGTGCAATGTACTTCTACTGCCCTCCAAAACAACCACAAAGACCACGGCATTTAGGTTTAACTTGAAATTTAACTGTCTCTTCTAATAAACATCAATTTTTAACAACCAGTGCAGATTCCTTAATAAAAAGTGGTAATATCAAACAAGTGTGAACATTAATGTATACAGTGTGAATCATTGTAACTTAATAACATATATAATCCAACCACTAAGCAAGGAGTGTTCCTGAGATTCATTCTACAAAGTGAGTGAATATTAAGTGAATATGAGGAAAAACATTAAGGAAAATAACAAAATTGTACAAAATGTGGTAAAGATAGTGGAAACAGAATACCAGGTAGGGATGTTTAGAGAATCCAAGAAATGAGAATATACTTATAATAATAGTTTAAAAATATACCTTTCTTGAATTTGGCCTTTCAGATTGGAAACTTTGTTCTATTAGGTATAAATTACCTCATGGGGATTGGAAGAGATTGTTTTTTTGATGGACTCAAAGTTACATATAGCTTTGACTAATACACATATTATGCAGATGAGATGATCCTTATTTTTTTGGTAATAACTCCGATTTCCTATGAAAAGTATTTTGATCAAGCACACTAACTCAAGTCAGAATGCTAGTGTTCAAATCCTGTTACCAGACACAGTTGGTAAGTTCTTAGCCCATCAAATATGGAAAGACCAGATTGTGAAGCAACAG
>PVJN01021487.1:0-34536 GCA_004026805.1 Lasiurus borealis | reverse complement strand
TGATAACAGAAATGGTGTGAAGTAGTCAGAATGTGGATATATGTTGAAGATAAAACTAAAGGACATACTGGTTCATCAAATGAATGGTGTGATGTTTATGGTATTCTTTAATAAAGAATTTCAAATGGGGTGAGTAGTATTACTCTTCAATGAGTGATATGAGTCTAACTAAGCATTAGAACATATGAAGATCCTTAGGTAGACTACCTTAGCTAATAATAACATACATGGCAATTAATACTTTCATGGTAATTTTGTAGGTTAGAGCACCATTCATAAATCCTTTCATTTGGTCTCTGAAATAACTTTGTCTATGCTCATTAAATTGATGACAAATAAATGAAATTTAGTCTTTTATAGAGAGGCAGAGAAAAAATTGAACTATTTTCCTTTCTCTCTGCCATCTCTTGACATTATATTATTTTCCCATAAATTGAATCTCTCCCTCTTTTGTTTGTCATCTTGCTCCAAAGAAAGCTTTCTGGACTTTGGTAATCGTTAGCATTTCTCACAAAATCATTCTGGACTTTAGCCTTCCTGACCCTATTTTTTAGCTATGTGCTGTTCTTTTTTGTTTGTCTGTGACATGTGCCTCTTTTGTACATGATCTTTTTATGTCTGAGCTCAAAAATCTCTCTGTTATAGACACATTGATCTCTTGCAATGTTTTCTCAGCTGCATTCCTGAGATTGTGAATTGTGCATTCAAAAATCTGATTTAGAACCTTTCATTTCTATTTATTATATCAGCCCATAAACACCTTCCAATATTTCCTCCAAGTTTTTGGAAACTGCTTTAATGTAGAGTATTTTTAGTTTCATTTATTCATCATTCAGTTAGAAAAGATATTGTTAACTCTTCTCAAAGTTAGGTTTCTATAAATATAAATTCTATAAGTATAAAAACAAAATTATCTTTATTGATTACATAACTATTTCTTTTTTTTGGCTATTTCACTGTTTTATCATTTCTAACAGGGATAATGTTTGCTACAAAGGCCTATAATTGGATATTAGTGATAACTGGTCAACCACTGTCAGATTCCAGATTCCAAGTTTACTATTAGTATTGATACAAGAATACACAAAATAATCACACACACACACACACACACACACACACACACACACACAATTAAAAGCAAAAAGCTTAGGAAAATAGGGTTAATTTTCCAAATCCATCAATATTACTAATTAGGTTAACATTCAAATGTCTACATTTCCTCTCCCAGATTTTCTTTCTTTATAACAATGTTTTGGTTTTGTTTTTTTAGCATACACCATATTGAAATGATAATTCTAACCCTAACAGGATATTAACAAGGGCGTTTTGCCTTCACAGTTCAATCTCATTTCAGCTAAACTCAATTTTCATCATACTGATTAAATACTCAATATTTAAAGTTTTCTCTTTATGCATTTTCATATCTCAAAACTCCAAGAAATTCTATGTCAAATTTTAATGATAAAAGGATCCAAGATGATGGCAAAGTAGGTGGAGGCTACACTCACCTCCTCCCAGGACCAACTTTGAAGTACAACTAAAATATATTTTAAAAAAAACCTGAATAACCAATTGAAGACTAGCTGATCAAAAGTCTTATAATCAAGGATTTACAGAAGAAACCACATCAAGACCCTTAGAAAGGGAAAAGACATGAAAAGGGCTATGAGAACTGGTAAATAGAATCAGTAAAGTAGCAGGATACAAAAGAAACGTCCCAAAATCAGTTGCATTTTTATATACCAATAATGAACTACCAGGAAGCGAAACTAAGAAAACAATCCAATTTACAATTGCATTAAAAATAAAATAGTCCTGGCAGATGTGGCTCAGTGATTAGAGTGTCAGTCTGTGGACAGAAGGGTCTTAAGTTTGATTTCAAGTCAAGGCACTCACTGTATCTATGGAATGTATGGGAGCCAATCAATTGATGTGTTTTTCTCATATTGATGTTTCTTTTTCTCTTTCCCTTCCTTCTTCCCATCTACTCTCTTTGATAAGTAATGTAAAAAATATCCCTAGATAGGCATGAAAAATAAATAAATAAAATAAAATAACAAGGAATAAATTTAACCAAGTATGTAAAAGACCTGTACTTGGTAATTTATAAGACAGGGAAGAAAGATATTGAAGAAAACACAAACAAGTGGAAGCATATATTGTGTTCATGAATAGGAAGAATGAACATTGTTAAAATGTCTATAACACCCAAAGCAATCTGAAGATTAAATGCAATTCATATCAAGATACCAATGGCATATTTCACAGAACTAGAAAAAAATATTCCAAAAATTTAAATGGGACCACAAAAGACTCAGAATAATCACAGCAATTTTGAGAAAGGAGAATAAAGTTAGAGGAATCATGCCACTTGATATCAAACTATATTACAAGGTCATATAGTACTCAAAACAGCATGGTACTGGCGTAAAAACAAACATAATATCAGTGGAACAGACTAGAAAGGTCAGAAATAAATTACTATCTTTGCCCTGACTGGTTTGGCTCAGTGGATAGAGTATTGGGCTGCAGATTGAAGGGTCCCAGTTTCAATTCCAGTGAAGGTCATATACCTTGATTGCAGGCATCCCCAGTTGGGGGTGTGCAGGAGGCAGCTGATTGATGTTTCTCCCTCATTGATGTTTCAAACTCTCTATCCCTCTCCCTTTCTCTCTGTAAAAAAATCCATAAAAATATTTATAAAAATTACTACCTTTATGTTTAATAATATTTGACAAAGTAGGGAAGAACATATTGTGAGGTAAAGATAATCTATTCAATAAATGATATTGGGAAAATTAGATAGATAGGTACAAAAAACAAAACTAAACCACCTTATTATACCACTAGTGGCCCAGTACACAAAATTCATGCACATTAAAAGGGAATTAATTAGAAGAAATATTGTAATATTGCTATTTGCCCTTTCTCTATAATAGAAGTGTCACAGATGAAAGAAAATCAGTAAAATGTATATGAAAACCTTCCTGCTGTCAGTCTGTGGCACACTGCAGGACCTAGCGTCAAGTCTCCCCCTACCACCTGAACACACCTTGAAAACTTAGGACCCAAACCCAGTCAGCCCCACCCCCATTGGGTGAGATCCAGACCCAGCTGACCCTACCCCTGTCAAGCTCCTCTGGGTCGGGGGCACAGCCTCAGGTTCCCCCAGCCTAGTGTCTTGTGGGGGGCACAATCTCAGGTTCCCCATCAAGTCTTGCCAGATCAGGGGTGGGTAGGACCTGCAGGTCCCCCCGCCTGGTGCCAGGGTAGGGGGTACAGCCTGAGGTTTCCTGTCAAGCCCAACCCACCCCCCATACCATCATGTCAGCGCTGAACAGGAAAGCACTCAGACAGTGTCATGTCCCTAGCCAGGGATGCAGGCAGGCAGCTTCACCTCAGCATGGGGCATGGGCCCATGCAGGCAGCATGAAGTTAGAGAAGTTAGAGAAGTTAGTCCCCGCCCACAGATTGGTTGTGGCTGGGACACCTTAATGGATAAATGAGCATATTACCTCTTTATATGTATAGATACTCAGAATAAATTCAAAATGAATTAAAGATATAAATGTAAGACTCAAAACCATAAAATCCTAGAATACATAGGCAGTGAAATACCAGACATTTCTGGGAGCAATATTTTTTCTGGTATATCATTTCAGGCAAAGGAAACAAACAAAATAAACAAATGGAACTACATCAAACTAAAAAGGTTTTACGCAGCAAAGGAAATAATCACAAAGTGAAAAGACAGTTTGCTGAAAGGGGGAATATATTTGCCCATAATACATCTCATAAGGGCTTCACATCCAAAATGTATAAAGAATTTATAAAACTCAACACACAAAAAAAGATAATAATTAAAGTAAAAAATGGGCAAAAGCCCTGAATAGACATTTCTCCAGAATGAACATACAGATGGTCAAGAGATATATAAAAAGATGCTCAACATCACTAATCATCAGAGATATTCACATTAAAACCACAATGAGATATCACTTCACACCTGTCAGAATGGTTACCATCAATAACAAGTGCTGGCCAGGCTGTGGAGAAAAGGGAGCCTTCATGCCCTGTTGGTGGGAATGCAGATTTGGTCCTGCCACTGTGGAAAGCAGTATGGAGTTACCTCAAAAAATTTTTAAAAAAACTGCTTTATGACTGAGCAATTCCACTTCTGGGACAATATCTGAAGAACACCAAAACACTAATTCAAAAGAATATATACACCCCTATGTTCATTGCAGCATCGTTTATAATATTCAAGATTGAAAGCAGCCCAAGTGCCTTTTAGTAGATGAGTAGATAAAATCACTGAGGTACATTTACAAAATGGATTACTACTTGGTTGTAACAAAAACAAAAAAAAAGAAGAAGGAGGAGGAGGAGGGGGAAAGGGAGGAGGAGGAGGGAGAGAAGGAAATCTTACATTTTGCCACATGGATGACCCTGGAGAGTATTATACTAAATGAAATAAGCCAGTCAGAGAAAGACAAACACCATATGATTTTATTTACATGTGAAATCTAATAAACAAAATAAGGTAACAAACAATGTGGAAATAGACTCACAGATGTAAGGTGGGAGAGGGGTTGAGGGGTTGGGTGAAAAAGTGAAGGAATTAAACAAAAAAAAAACAACTCTTAGACACAGACATCTGTATGGTAATTACCAGAAGGAAAGGGAGTTTGGGAAGTAAGAAGAGGGTAAAGTGGATAACGCAAAACAATATATAGATGACGTATTATAGAATTGTAGACCTGAAACCTATACAGTGGTACCTCGAGATACGAGTGCCCTAACATATGAGATTTTTGAGATACAAGCCATCGAGAGAGCAATTTTTGCTTTGAAATATGAGCAACATTTGAGATAGGCATAATAGCGCGGATCAGCCGGCTGCACAGGACCCACCAGTTTACCTCGACTCGAGCGTCTCATAGTTTCCCACGCCTCAAGGTTACGGAACAAATTAAACTCGTATCTTGAGATACCACTGTATAATTTTATTAAATAATGTCATCCCAATAAATTCAATAAACATTTCTCATGATAATGTTTTTCAAAATTATATTGTACACCTTCACTTTCCTTATCTTCTACTCAAATAAAACACTTAAGACATCTTCATCACATGCTTTGTTTCCAGATTTGTTTGTGCCTTTTGTTCTTTTTATATTTTAATTTTTTCATGCTTTGTAAGAGCCATATGGCTATTAATTTCTCCAGACATAAAAAAATTTTATAATTGAACCTTTAAGTTCAAGAATTTGAAATGTCAAACCAGTAAGGAAAAAGAAATACATTCATTTTTCAAACCTTTCTTTTTTTATATTCTCAAAGACTGAAAAGGTAGTTGTAAATTTCTATACTTTCCTCAAGCAGAGCTCTAAAAGAAAATAACGTCACCTAAAACATTCCTAATTTTTAAATTCATGCTACATGTATACATATATGTGTACACCTAGCATATTGCAGCTTTGAGTTTCCAATATCTAGTAGTAACATATTTTGCCTTATTTTCCTCCCATTTATTTTAAGATACAGTAAAAATAATTTGACAGGAAGACTAAATGACTTTTAAAAAATACCTCCTACTTTCATGGTTGCCTTGAAAATGAGCAGGTTATAGACAGGGAAAGCTTAATAACCAATAACTCAGGATTTCTGTTCTCTCTCTGAAGCACAACTGTCATAAAAATATACTCTCCACTTAGGGTTACCGTGAATAATCTATTATTAATGACAAAAGGGGGAAATGGATATACTCCCTAGCCAAACATTTTCATCATTAACAATAATAGAACTATTGCTTCCAACAAGCGTTTGGTTATTGCTAGTTCTCAGAATCTGAAAGTAATTGCTCAGAGATGGGCTGGCCTTGCAGGAAAGCCTCTAGGATACTTTCTTTTTCTTCTTAAATGATTACATAAAAATGGTTCAAATATTACTTAATAAAATGTTTGTGAAAAGACCAGGTTTATTTCCTGTTCGGGGAAACTACCTCAGGAGACAAGCTGGTGTTTCAGAAGGGCATGGGAGAGAGTATTCTGTTTAGAATTCCATGGTGTAAACTCTTTGGGGCTGGTAACTGTTCTAGAAAGGTGGTACCTTAGACTTACTTCACGGTGGCATACAATATTCTATGGGTGAGCTACTGATATTCTGATTTCCACAGAGTCCTTTTTTTAATGGGACACACTCATGATCTCTGGGAGAAAAGAGAGTTGGGAACAGCAGGAATTACACCCTCAAACATATAAGGTGAGTTTCCAGCAAGCTGTCTACCTGAAATATTCCTCTGCTAACTTGACCATGGCAAGTCTCTGGTCTCCACTATTTTCCTAAGACCCAAATAGTGACACCATGGGAAATGGGTTCATGGTATTTCTCTTCTAAATGGAAGCATGAGTAAAATAAAAGCCTAGAGTGGAAATAGTGTTCTCACATAATTCTACTTTCTCCATATCGCCTTTTTATTCAGGACTTCTTTATATTCTTAAAAACTATAATAAACTCATTGCATAGCAATGTTACATATTTTTATGAAAAATAATGATCTCCCCCCAAAAAAATACTTAAAAGAATAGTATTGGTTTACATTTTTTTCAGATTTCTTTAATGTCTAGTTTAATAAAGGACAGTTGGATCCTCAAATGTGTTTCTGCATTCCATCTGTTGTGATATCAAACACATAAAAAAATGAGAGTGAAACAGGCAAATAAGGTCTTAGTGTTATTATAAATAAAGTTTTGACCTTGTAAACCCTCTGCAGTAATCTCTGGGACCTTCAATGGTCCCTGAACCACTTGGAGAACCACTGCTTTACACAAAATTCAGTACCATGGAAATAAGATTTAGAATTCAAATTATCTATCATAGAACAAGTAAGTCAGACACAAACTATCTCTTCAGTTGAAAGGTACATGGGAAAAATTTAAAAGTACCTGAAGGAATACAAGTTGACAGATAACTTTTTTAAGCATAGTGGATAATGATTTACTGCTCATAAAAGACATGAAATTTAACTTAACAGTGGAGATTTGCTTCAAATTAATAAACACAAGGTTTCACAAGCTTATTGGGAGATCAGTTATTCAGATTGTAAAATATAAGAACATACAAAGGCCTGTAGAGGTCATTTTTTACATCTTTAATATTTTCAATCTACATTTTATAATATTGGGGACCAATCAGATTATAAATTTTAAAAAGGCAAAAGAACTCAGGTTTCCTAGATCCCAAAATCTTTACTTCATACAATTCTAAAAGCTAAAAAATAACATTTCAAATATTCCCAGCACTAACTAATCTAATTATTCTTAACATTTAGAGAAAGGATAGTTAGTGACCTATTTGAATATTTAATGAAATCTAAAAGTCTATTCCCCAGAAAATTATATGCACACATATACATCAGTCCCTGAAGCCCAAGTATGGAATCTCAGACATAGTATAGCCCAGTTAAAAACCTCCAGATGAGTTTTTTAAAACACATACAATAGTGGAATCCAGCCATTTGGGAAATAAAAAATTGGTGAACAGTATTTAAAGAAAAGTTATAGGAGCTATTATATAATTTTAATTAAATTTTTAATTGAACCCAGATTAATACAGTATCAAAATAACATAGTAATAAACCACTTCCAAAGTATGATTTATTCATGTATTTACAAATATTTTGAGAACCTACTAATTGTCAGCCATTCTGCTAGGTCCTGAGAATAAAGGGTGAGCATACATGACATATTCTGTACTCTCAGCTACTGCAGCTTCTCCCAAGTTACATCCTAAAAAGCTCATACCACAACAGCACCACTTCAAACACCATCCTCCCCTACACACCAGGGTGATAAAGATACTATTTAGCCACTAGAGTTAAGTAAGTTCAGAAATTATCCCAAAGAGAGGGAGACTTACTTCTTCAAGCCATTTGGCCTCTTTATATATTTTATGTACTTGTGTTTACCCTGTGAGCTGGTTTCAGAAAAACTGAATAATGGAAATCAGGGAGAACTTTGTAATGAGCAGAAAGAACTACGTACTTGGGTCACCAGTAGCATGGGAAACCTAACAAACAGTTCATTGGAGGCTGGATGACCCCCTTTGTAATGACCTGAGATGTGTGAACAATGGCATCATCTCTTCAGGTCCAGGCAAGGAAAAAGTGAACTGAAGAATCATGAAGAAGGCATGATATAAGAATTAAGAAAAGAATGGTCAGAGAGGGAAGGAATACAAAGAAATTTTCTTGACCGGATGCCTTGGGAGGAAGCAGTCTACCCTGATGTTGGCTACTTCTCTTCCTACTCACTTTGATTTTGAGGTTTCTAGCATTTATATAGAAGCAGATGTCAGGTGGATCCTTCTCCAGTTGTAAAATATACATCCAAGGTTTGACAACCTGTAATCTGGCAGTGGCGTCAATGGTGAAATGTAATTGGTATGAGGGAAACAGTAAAAGGTAAAGGGGGTCAAATATACGGTGAAGAAGATTTGACTTTTGGTGATAAACACATAATGCGATATATAACTGATGTATTACAGAATTGTACTCTTGAAACTATGTAATTTTATTAACCAATATCACCCCAATAAATATAATGCAAAAATTTAAAAGTAAAAATGCAAGTTAAAAATCCTTTCAAAAATGAAAGATGCAAAAAGGGAAGATATCTGGAATAAATGATTAAAGTTTAATACAAATATTGAAGCACAGGAATATATCTAGATGTCTATTCACAGCCTGCTGCATATATAGCATGGGGGAAAAGTGGGTTTACAGTTCTGAGTACATGAAAAACAGAGTTTGTTTCTGTGTTATTATTTATTAATTAATGTATTATTTTCCATATGAACAACTGCAAACCTATTTTTGTCCCACTCTGAATATGCATGCTAATATCTAATTGAAAGAACTACAGGAATTACAGGAGAATGTTCCAAAACAAAATTCAAAATGGATTCTCCTACCCTGTACAAGTACCAGGAAGATGGATTTTAGATAAAATAAATGTTTTAGATATATATAAAAAAAAAGATAATATCATTAGGATCCTTGCATTGAATCTCACTTTTGCAAAAGCATCAGAGTAAAAAAGTAACTGTATGTGGATAACAAAAGACTTAAAATCCCCATGGTAAATATCTGATGAGAATTCATTATAATGGAATTGATAAGAACACTGGTTACTTCTGTGACATAAAACATTTAAGATAATAACTGGAAATATGACTAATAACATTATACCAGGGCATACAGATTTCTAAAAATTGTATGAAATTTTTCTACTTTCCTAGAAATCTGTTATGCCCTGGTATAATGTTATTAGCCATATTAATAACATCCATTCATACAAATATAACCAAACATGATTTAGCATCACTATAGATTTGATAACTAGAAACCCAGTGCACAGATTCATACACTGGTAGGGTCCCTTGGCCTGGCCTGTGGCCCTCTCACAATCTGGGACCCTTAAGGGGATAATAGTTTGGGCCCTATTTCCACAGGCCTGATTCACAGGAGCCCAATCCTGTGTGTTGAAAGTTTGCCCCTGGTGATCAGTGCAAATCATAGCGACTGATCATTCGAGCCTTTGGTCGCTTAGGCTTTTATATATATACTAGACGCCTGGTGCACAAAATTCATGCATGGAGGGAGGAGGTGTCCTTCAGCCCAGCCTGCTCCCTCTCAAGTCTGGGACCCATAGAGTGATGTCTGACTGCCTGTTTAGGCCGAATCCAGACCCCTGCCTAGGCGAGGGGTCTGTGGTAGTTTGCAGGCCAGCCACATCCCCCAGGTAGGATGAGACCTAAATGGGCAGTCAGATATCCCTCTCAAATCCAGGACTGCTGGCTCCCAACTGCTCACCTGCCTGCCTTCCTGATTGCCCCTAACTGCTTCTACCTGCTAGCCTGATCACCTCCTAATCACTCCCCTGCCAGCCTGTTTTCCCCTAACTGCCCTCCCCTGTGGGCCTGGTCAACTCTAATTGCCCTCCCCTGCAGACCTGGTCACCCCTAACTACCCTCCCCTGAAGGCTTGCTCACCCCCAACTGCACTCCCTTTTAGGTCTGGTCCCTCCCAATTGTGCTCCACTGCTGGCCTGATTACCCACAACTGCCCTCCCTTGCAGGCCTGGTCCCTCCCAACTACCCTCCCCTCCTGGCCTTCTGTGGTGGCCATCTTGTGTCCATATGGGGGCAGGATCTTTTGACCACATGGGGGCAATCATCTTATGTGTTGGAGTGATGGTCAATCTGCATATTACTTTTTTATTAGATAGGATAGAGGCCTGGTGCACGGGTGGGGGCCAGCTGGTTTGCCCTGAAGGGTGTCCTGGATCAGGGTAGGTGTTCCCTTGGGGTGTGGGGTGGCCTGGGTGAGGGGCCTGTGGTAGTTTGCAGGCTAGCCACATCCCCCAGTGACCCAAGCAGAAGCCCTGGTATCTGGGACTTATTTATCTCCTATAATTGAAACTTTGTAAACTGGAGCAGAGCCAAGCCTTCTGTTCAGACAGCCATTGAAACTCTGTTGCATTAAGCGGAGGCCTGGATTTCCAGGGTTTGTGGAAAGCTTGGCTTCCTCCATCGCCAGGGGCAACCCAAGCTTTGCTTTCTCTGTGGTCGTAGCCATCTTGGTTGGGTCAATTAGTATATTACTCTTTTATTAGATAGGACTAAGAACCTAGTACACAAATGCATGCACCTTGAAAGAAACTCTGGGCAGGAGTGCAGGTTTCAGTCCATCTTCCACGTCCCTTCCCAGCCCCTCCCACCACAGCCCCCTGCCCCTGTCTGCCAACAGCCCTGCTCCTGCTGCCACCATTCCAATGTGCTGATGGTGCCAGACCTACTCACATCCACTGACAGTGCTGAGAGATTGGGGCCAACACAATCAATGGGTGCAAGCAACAGCTACTGGCTGATTGCCCCTCAGGAGCAGGGGGAGGTGGAGAAGCCTTGAAGGTGCTTATATTGCCAGTGGGTGCGAGTGGCGGCTCTGGTGCCAGCAGCAAGTGTGAGTACCAAGCGGGACGGCAGTGAAAGAAAGAAAAGTATTTTCAGTAAGCACCAGAAGCTTGCCTTAATGACAGTGACCAGCACCATGCCTTGGTCAGGGGTCTTCACTCACCTGCTTCACCATCCCGCTGCAGCTGACGCCTGCCATGTTTCGTGCGCATCCCCTGGAGGTCAGTGCCCATCATAGTGACCAATTATTTGGTTGTTTGGTTGTTCAGTTGTTCTGCCACTTGGTCTATTTGCACATTAGCCTTTTATTATATAGGACTAGAGGCTCGATCCATGAAATTCATGCAAAAGTAGGCGTTCCTTCCCCAGCTGCCAGCACCAGTTTCCCTCTGGCACCCAGGACCCAGGTTGCCCTCAGGCCACTGGCAGACACCAAAGGAACTGGGCTTCCCTCTCAGTCCCAGCGTAGTCTGGAAGTCTAAGGACATTCAGTCTAATTAGCATATTATGCTTTTATTATTTTGGATAGATGCTTCCCACATAAATTCACATACCAAATATTCCTAATTAGTTTAACATCTTACTAGGCAAGAGATAAATCCTTTGAGATTTTACAGGGCCCCATGGGAAATTTCAGTTAGTTTGAAGTCATAAAGACTCTCTTTAGAGTTTGATTTTGGGAAATGTCAAAAGTTTAGGCATTTTATTAAATAAGATCACAAATCATTATGAAATAATATTTAAACATGTATTTAACCAGAGTGACAGGAGAAGGTTTTAAAGGCAAAGGCAGTTTACATAGTTGTTAACAAACTTTGATCTTTTTAATATTAAAAACACTAGGTTTTCCCCAGGAATAAAAGTCCTAATAATGAGTGTGAAGCACAGTAAATTATAAATTACCCAAAAGGTGAAACAAAGAAACAAAACAAAATGAAACCTTTCACAATCTCTTTTTGAGAGCAGACCAATAGTCCAAGAAACCTGTCCTTTTAACAGAGAGAAAAATCAATTCTAATTTTGCCTCAGTATACTTTTGATATTAAAACTTTAAAAAAAAACTTAGAATATATTCTAACCTTATCCAGCTTGACATAATAATAAACCTCTTCCAAAGTAAAATTGTTTTCTCAAGATTCCTTTTCCATAATCCTTCCATGACTATTTTATATCCACTTAGATTTTATCTTATTTATTTTTATCTTTCTCATTCTGGTACAATCACTTATTTTCACTCTCTTTTCCATTAACAAAATAACTTTTCTTACTAAAAATACATCCTACTTTCCTTTCATAGAGATATTTCCCTTATTATTTCTAGCAATTTTAATTATATATATTAATTAGATTCTTAGTCCTTAGAATCCTTCATTTCTAGTGAAAATTGAGGAGTAAGAACTAATAAATTATAGACTGTTACATTAGCATTATGTGGATTGGTAAACCTGTAATTACAATTCATAATTTCAGGAAGTATATTATTTCTTGTAGTGAATTTTTAACGTTGCACAAAACATGTTTACTCGAAGAAAGACAAAATGGATAAACTATGGTCATTAATTAATATTTAGTATTTTATCTTATTCAGAAATATTCTAAATATTTATGAATATCTATCTTTTAACTTATCTCTGTATAACTTTAAGGTTTCAATTACCAAAAAAATTTTAGAAACAAAACAGAAATACTATAAAGCATAATTATTGTTGAAAATTGCATTTATAAACTTCTACCTACATCTATTAATTTACTTATTCTTAAAAATTATTCTTCAAAAAAATGGCGATGGAATAGATGATGTGTCCCAAGCCTTGTCCTGGAGCAGATAGAAAGAACAGCTGAGGGTCGCATAGGGAGTGTTTGTTGGTGAGTTGAGGGACAGCTATACTCCAGGAGACTGTGGGGGACTGCAGGACAGGGCTTCCCTAACCAGACAGTCCTCACTGCTGCTGGATTCCCCACCCAAGCTACCAGCACAGACACAGACACCGCACCATCTTGAAGGGTAAAATGGATGTTATCTGAAGCCTGAAAATCTACAGCTATGGCACCCATTGAACAGCTGCGAATCCAAAATCTATGGGATATTGAGAAATCAGTCCTGAGAGGGAAGTTCATAGCTCTATAAGCCTACTGCAAAAAAGCAAGAAACAATGGTAATAAATTACCTAGCCCTACAATTCAATGAGTTAGAAAGCCAAAAGCAAGAAAAACCCAGTGTAAGCAGAAGGAAAGAAATAATAAAGATCAGAATAGAGATAAATGACATTGAGAAAAGAAAAAAACACAATAGAAAAGATCAACAAAACCAAGAGCTGATTCTTTGAAATGATAAAGAAGATTAATGAATCTCTAGCTAGGTTCACCAAGGAGAAAAGAGAGAGGACCCAAATAAATAAAATCAGAAATGAAAGAGGTAAAATAACAACAGACATTAATGAAATACAAAGGATTGTTAAATAAAGTCTGTAACAACTCTATTCCAACCAGCTGGACAACCTGGATAAAATGGATATATTCCTAGGAAAATATAACCTTCCAAAACTCAATCAGGAAGAATCTAAACATCTCAATAGGCCAATAACTATGGAAAAAAATTAAAGCAGACATCAAAAAGCTTCCAACAAATAAGAGCCCGTGGCCAGACGGCTACACAGGAGAGTTTTACCAAACATTCAAGGAAGAATTAAAACCTATCCTCCTCAGACTATTCCAAAAAATTCAAGAGGAAGGAACACTTCCAAGCTCCTTCTATGAAGCCAGTATTACTCTAGTACCAAAAGCAGATAAAGACAACACAATGAAAGAGAATTACAGGCCAATATCCCTCATGAACATAGATGCCAAAATCCTCAACAAAATTCTAGCAAATCAGATCCAGCAGTACATCAGAAAGATCATACATCATGACTAGGTAGAATTTATCCCAAGAATGCAAGGATGGAACAATGTCCACAAATCAATAAACGTAATACATCACATAAACAAACTGAGAGATAAAAATCACAAAGTCATATCAATTGATGCTGAAAAAGCATTTGACAAAATCCAACACCCTTTCTGGATAAAAATTCTCAACAACGTGAAAATAGAAGATCATACCTCAACATAATAAAAGCCATATATGATAAATCCACAGCTAACATCATATTCAGTGGGAAAAAAATAAAACCATTTTCCCTAAGAACAGGAATAAGACAGGAATACCCACCTTCACCATTCTTGTTCAACAAAATACTGGAAGTACTAGCCATTGGAATCAGACAAGAAGAAATAAAAAGCATCCAAATTGGAAAAGAATAAGTAAAGCTGTCCTTAATTGCAGATGACATGATACTGTACATAAAAAAACCTGAAAGACTCCATCAAAAAACTAATAGACTTAATTAATAAATTCGGCAATGTACCAGGATACAAAATTAACACTAAGAAATCTATGGCATTTCTATACACCAATAGTAACTTATAGAAAGAGAGACTACAAAAAGCAATCCCATTTATCATCGTACCAAAAAAATTAAAACTTAACTAAGGAGGGAAAAAAACCGATCTGCAGAAAACTACAAGACACTGAAAAAAGAGAGGGAGGAAGACATAAACAGATGGAAGAACATACCATGGGTAGAATCAACAACATTAAAATGTCCATACTACCCAAAACAATCTATAGATTCAATGCACTCCCCATTAAAATGTCAATGGCATATTTCACAGACCTAGAAACAACTATCCAAAAATTCAACTGGAATAAAAAAAGACCCCGAATATCCACAGCAATCCTGAGAAAGAAGAACAAAGATCACCTCTGGGATCCCAATACCATATTTCAAGCTGTATTACAAAGCCACTGTTCTCAAAACAACTGTATACTGCACAAGAACATTCATATAGACCAAACACTATGCTCACTAAGTATTTGACAAAGAAGACATGAACATACAATGGAGTCAAGACAGTGTCTTCAATAAATGGTGTTGGGAAAATTGGACAAATACATGCAAAAAAATGAAACTAGACCACCAACTTATACCATACACAACAAATAAACTCAAAATGGATACAGGACTTAAACATAAGACAGGAAACCATAAAAGTTCTAGAGGAATCCACAGGCAGAGAAACCTCAGATATATGCCAAAGCATTTTCTTCACTGATACCACTCCTAGGGCAATGGAAGCTAAAGAGAAAATAAACAAATGGCATTACATCAAAATCAAAAGCTTTTGCACAGCAAAACCAAACAACAAGAAAGCCCACTGGGAGAACATATTTGCAAATGTTATCACTGATAAAAGTTTAATCTCCAACATCTACAAGTTTGGATTGGAGAGCTGCCTACATGGAGCAAAGCTCACATGTGATATGAATCACCCTACACCCCTTGAATAATGAGAGGAACAGTGCATTCATAGCTTCAGCAGACGCCTGGGCTGTGTGATTCCTTGTTCTGCAGGCCTTTTAGGATTCAGCTTTTGGCCCCATTCCTCTTTGCCAGAAACTGTTAAAAATTAAAGAAAACAATTTAGTGATATAAAAAAACTATCATTTCATCAAACAGAGTCTCCATTGTGAGAACTATAAAGCAGTGGAAGTCAAGAAACTTATGAGATAAAGAATTATTAAAATGCTGCTATTTACAACAACATAGATGGATCTTGAGAATATCATGTTAAGTGAAATAAGTCAAACAGGAAAGTCAAGAACCATAAGATTCTATTCATATGTGGGATATAAAACTAAAAGCAACAGCCTGGTTGGATATTATCTAGTACACCAAAAGGGTATAGGTTCAATTCCCCCGTCAGGGCATATGCTAGATTGTGGCCTCAATCTTCAGTGCAGGGTATGCAGGAGGCAGCCAATGGATGTTTCACTCACATCAGTATTTTTCTCTTTCTCCCTCTCCCTTCCTCTCTCTGAAAAAAAATCAATTAAAATTTTTAAAAAGAAAACAAAATTTAAAAACTGAAAGCAAAAAAATTAACAAACAACCAAAAACTCATAGACACAGATAACAGTATGGTGGTTACCATGGGGAAGAGGGTTAGGAGGATATAAAGGTTAAGGGGGGTCAAATATATGGTAATAGATGGAGATTTGACTTTGGGTGGTAAACACACAATATTGATTATGTATTATAGAATTTTACACTTATAATCTATCTAATTTTATTAACCAATATCACCATAATATATTTAATTAAAAAAAAACATTTGAAGAATAAGGAAGCAAAAATTAGAAAATACCTAATTGGTAGAAATTACATAGTGGTGAGAAGAACAAGGAAGTATAGAGCCCAGAGTTGGCTTGGCATTTGGGGATTGGCTGACTGGATATACTTCATATGTGGTCAAGCAGAGCATTTACAGGGACATGAAAGCTAAGTTTCTGTTTGCTGATGTAGTACCCCAGGCAGTAGCAGCTCCATCTTGAGCCTAGTAAGTTATTCTGACACAGGCAAATTCTACTAATGGACAACAGCTATGAAGATAATGAAAGAACAGTCTAGATGGATGATGGTTTTAACTGCAGCAATACCATCCACTGGATGCATTTCCTCTAGTTCAAAGTAATTCAGTTCAGTAGATGTTTATTGAGTCTACATTATATTCAAACAACTTACACACTTCAGTAAAATAATTCATTTGAATCACAGTATTTAAGATGAGAATAGTCATTTAATCTAACCTTCTTTTCCAGATAAGAAAACAGAAACAAGTGTGTTTAGTGATGTTTTGCATGAGGTCAGCCTAATTATTAAAACTTGGTGGCAAAGCCAAAAAGAACTAGGCCAAGTGTTCTGATCACGGTGCATGCCCACCAATATTTTTCACCCTTTGCGGGAAACTTCCCTGTCTGTTCAAGTAAATCTGATCATTTATCTTTTGTGCCACAATTGGGCCAAGTACATGGATCTATCATTGTAATTAATCATAAGATTACAATTATTGCAATGATATCCATTTATCTGGTGTATGGGCACTGGCACTCCTATATGAACAACTGATAAGCTGTATATTGGTGGGGCAGGGTCGGGGGGGAGTGGGTGGGGAGGTGGTGGTGAAAGGGTTGTTATTTTTACCTCTTCAAGGTGCAATTTCTGAATCTGCAATAAGGGGAAAATTTGATACTCAACTCAGAGGTTTAATAATGAGATGTGAGAAAATCATTTTAATTTTTAGCACAGGGCCTGTCACATAGTAGGTGCTAAAAAAAATTAGCTGTTGTTGTTGTTATTATTTTTAAAGAATTTATTGAGTACCAACAATATCTCTAGTACCAGAAATATCTGGCCTGATAAGTCAAAAAATGTATTGAGTATCTCATATATATCATATGCTATTTCCACGCACTGAACTTTCAAACATTAGTAAAATTAATAATCAGTGTGATAATAATTACAATTGAAATGAATTAACATCATAATAGTAAATACAGTAAAAAATACTAGTTAAATGCATCTAGGAACATAGTGGAGGGCAAAGACAAACTTCACATGAAAGGAAAAATACTTCCTGCAATACCTCCCTCTTCTTCATTTCTTTTTATTGTGTCAGGGAAAACTGAAATTTTTCCTATATCTCTATGAAACCTGGAGAGAGTTGTGAGGCAAAGAAAAGCTATCTGGGCATAATGGTATGTGCTGTCGACTAATGTAGGTGACCTTGGTAATGTAACACTAAGCAAGAAGGAGCAAATTTACTATTAACATAAGAACAGGAACAGTGTTTCATAAGATAAAGGGTCTAGGTCAGGTAATCAGAACACAAAATACTCATGTATATGAGAGAGAATGGTTTTGGGGGAAAAACAATAATCCTCATTAATCATTTCTGTCCTCTTTCAGGAGGAAAGTAAATAAAACCCACTGGTAGGACCACCATTTTCCTTCCCTCCACACATACACCTATCTCCACCTATAGATTTCCTGTCTCTTCTGCCCCATGCACTCCCTCTCACAGAGCCATTAGACAGTGAGTGCTACCATAACTACATCTGCCCTCCACCACCTAGGTTACATTACTATGAAAAGATAACTTCTGTAATTTTACTAAAATTCTGTTAGAGCTCTATCCCCTTAACATGACTAAAGTATAATTATAGCACATGCAAAAAATTGGTGAAAGCAATTATTAATAACTGCATGACAATATGAACCTCATGCTAATCATCAATAATCACATCCAAACATAAGTCACACAGAGTTCCTAACCAAGATATTAGGTATACCAGTTAATAATGCAGATGTTTTTTTCAATAGATGGAGTTGCACATATGTTGATATACTTATGATTTGATATTTTGTTATATTGACAGCAAGTTTCAAAACTTCATATGTCAAAATTGCTGAAAGTGTGAACATCATAGATATTTTTATGCTTAAAAACGTCAGACTTCATGCCAAAAAAAGCATTTTCAGGAAGTTTTAATTCATTACTTTATTTTGAAAAAAAAGTTATCATATACTTCAAGAAGCTTATAGTGAACATGCTCCATGCCAAGATACTTGTGAACGCTGGTTTAAACACTTTAAAAGTGATGATTTCGATGTGAAAGACAAAGAATATCCAAGTCAGCCAATAAAGTTTGAAGACCAGCAATTACAAGCATTATTGGATTAAGATATGTGTCAAATTCAAAAACAACTTCCAGAAAGATTAAACGTTGCTCAGCAAACAATTTCTGATTGTTTACAAGCAATGGGAAAGATTTTAAAGGAAGGAAAATGGGTTCCACATCAAATGAACGAAAGACAAATGGAGAGCCGAAAAGTCATCAGTAAAATTTTGCTTCAACAACATAAAAGAAAGTCCTTTTTTGAGTCAAATTGTAACTGGTGATGAAAAGTGGATTTATTTTGAGAATCTCAAAAGCACAAAATCATTGATTGATCCAGGTCAACCACCAATATCAACTGCAAGGCCAAGCGCTTTAGAAAGAAGACAATGCTTTACGTTTACTTAATATACCAGGAAGATGTGGTATATTATGAGCTTATGAAGCCAGATTGAATCGTTCATACTGATTGGTACCATCAACAAATAATCAATTTGAACCATGCTTTGATGATGAAACAACCAGAATGTGCCAGAAGGCATGGCAAAGTAATTTTGCTTCATGATGACATACCATCACACACTTCAAAACCAGTTAAAGACACATTAAAAGATCTTGCCTGGAAGTATTAACCCATCCATTGTATTCACCAGACCTTGTTCCTTCAGATTGCCACTTGTTCAGATCTATGGCATATGCACTTTCTGAGCAGCACTTCAAAACATACGAAGAAGTGGAAAATTGAGTCTCTGAATGATTTGCCTCAAAAAAGAAAAGTTTTTTTTGAGACAATATCCACAAATTACCTGAAAAATTGGGGAAATGTAGCTAGCAAATGACCATTACTTTGAATAAGTCACTTCTGATGTTTCTCTTGAAATTATCATGTTTTCTTTAATTACAAAATCTTCCATTATTAATTGGTACACGTAGTACTTGAAATTTAACACTGGAAAAAATACAGTGGTAGATTTTATACGTGTAACTGCTCAGTTGAAGGTGAAAAAACTGCAATTAACTCCTTTTTATAGGCCAGTGTATTATTCCCATGATCATTACTTAGCTAAGCTACTTAAGGATAAGTGTCCTTTAGAGAAAGGACTCTGTTTCTCATTAACTAGATTTCTGACCCATAGAGGAGTTTTAGCATTTATTTTCAGGTGCTTTAATTTTTTTTCCATTAAGCACTTCATCAAAATTTTAGCAAGTAGTATGATTTAATATTGTTTGGTCAAAGGTCCTTATTTAGTAAATCAAATCAGACTATTGGCTTAAACTCCAAAAAATACAGGTCAAACATCTTGACATAAATATTTTGAAAAATTTATAGCTAGGCAGATTATTAGCTGAGATACTCTCTAAAATAGATTTGCTTTGAGAGCAAGTACTCTTTCAAATTTAGAAAACCAAAATAACCAATAATCATTCCAGTCTCTGAGAGATAAGCAAAAGAAAAAAATTCAGTTGAGGTCACATACACATGTCACAGAGACATTTAATAATCCAACGTGAAAGAGAACCAGAGATAAAGAACACATCAATTATCCTAGAATATAGGATAATGGACCTACAAAGGGTAATAAAAATAAAGGGTACTGTATTTGAGATAATCAAAGAGCGGGTTAATAAGGAATGACTGGCACTTACATGTTCTGCTCCTTCAGAGAGATTATAATGATTACAGTCTTGCTGAAACCCTTTGTACAGTGGCATTAGAATTTATTAGCACAATATTTTCAAAATAAGAAATACAGATTCAAGACATGACATATTTTTCCTATAAGTAAAAAAATTTCATAAACTGAAATTATGTATTTTTATAAGAAAAGATGTCTAGGTCAGGCTCTTCCATAATTACCTTAACATTTATTAGTAGTTTTAAAGTTCAAATGTTATTACTTCAGGTGATTGGATGCCCATATCCACACCAAAAGGGTAGAGAAAACAAGAAGAGAAAAATGGTCTCTGTGTATACTCTTTAGAAATGAGTGCCCACTTCGGCAGCACCTATACTAAAATTACAATGATACAGAGAAGATTAGCATGGCCCCTAGGCAAGGATGACACATAAATTCATGAAGCATTCCATATTTTTAAAAAATAAGAATGCTACAAGTAACTTACTGTATTTTGCTTGTTTCCACAGGTTTCCAAGTCTTAAGTAATGAAGCCACTACTAAGTCCCTGTCTAATCCAGAAGTAAGGATCAGAGCAACATTTGCAAAGGTGAGAGAGGTGGGACCTTGCCATGTTCCAGGACTGCCTGCTGCTCAGCATGCAGGGCCTGTCTGTGGGAAAAAAGGGGCCACAGGAGAAGCCAGGGGCATAACAAGCATCCCATGCTGCCTCTAAGGCTTGGACTTTATACAAAAGCCGTGGTCGGCAAACTGCAGCTCGAGAGTCACATGTGGCTCTTTGGTCCTTCGAGTGTGGCTCTTCCACACAATATCACAACCTGGGCGAGTCTATTTTGAAGAAGTTGCATTAGAAGAAGTTTTAATTTTAAAAATTTGACTCTCAAAAGAAATTTCAATCGTTGTACTGTTGATACTTGGCTTTGTTGACTAATGAGTTTGCCGACCACTGTACTAAAGCAATGGAGAGCCATTTAAGAGTTTTCACTAAGGGAACAATTCAATCAGCTCCACGCTCTAGAAAGATCCCTCAGGCTGCAGTGTAAACACAAGGTATAAAGAGCAATATTGGAGAAAGGAAGACCAATTGGGAGGCAATTGCACTAAGCTAGGGGAATATGAAGTTGTTATGAACAGAGTTGATGGCAGTGAGGATGGAGAGAAGCAGCTGCTGGCTGTGAAAGAGATTAGGGAGGTAAAAGCTGCCAGACTTGGTGATTGATTGGGCTACAGTGAGGTTGAGGCACTAGAATGACAGGCAAATATCTCCCTCAGGTAACAGGATAAATAATGGTGCCTGAGTTTCCTTTGGAACATCCACGGGTGATAGCCACTAAGCAGATTGATGTATAGGGCAAGAGCTCAGCAGAATGACCTGGACTGAGATAGAGACCCCTGTCAAAGATGCATTTCTCCTACACGTCCACAGCAAGCTGCACCGTGTCTATTGTCATATCAGTCACATTATTGAAATTATAGGGTTATGCTCTGTCTCCTCTACTATGCTGCACATTCACTGAGGACAGGCATCATTTGTATTCATCCTTCTATTTCTAGTACTCAACAAATAATCATAAGAATATTCACCAGGTACTGTTTTTACATGCATAAATTTATTTAATGCTAACAACAACCTTTTGAGGCAGCAGTAGTATTATTAGATAAAGAAACTGAGACTGAGAATCAGTAAAAGAATTTACCAAAGTCCTGCTGCTAGTGAAACAGATACTGAACATGGATTGTTACTTTAGGCCAGTGGTCAGCAAACTCATTGGTCAACAGAGCGGCAAACCGCAGATCATGAGCTGCATGTGGCTCTCGAGCCACGGTTTGAGGACCATTGCCTTAGGCAATAATAGTTTCTTAAATCTGTTAACTTAAATAAACTGACCTGAGGACTATAAAGAAAATAAGTTACCTAGAGAAATGGAGGAAAGGGGATAGGGGAGCATGAGGCCCCTAACCAAGAAGAAAGGGGGTGATAAAGATGTTTGCTATAGTGTATGGAAAGGCCTCAAAAACACATTCTGTTTGACTTCTGCTCATCTTTCTTCATGGGTAGGTTCTGGAATTCCACATGGCTAGACCACACCAGTTACATATTTCTCAGCCTTGGCACTATTGACATTTTGAACTGTTGGGGGCTGCCCTGTGCATTGTAGAATGTTTAGCAGTATTGCTGACCTCTACCCACCAAAAGCCAGTAGCACAGATCCCTCAAGTAATGAAATTTTTATATCCCTAGTCATTGACAGATGTCTCCTAGGGGGAGGAGCTAAATTACACCAGGAAAACAACTGGCTCAGGAGCTGCAGTGAGAAAGGGTAAAGAAAAGGAAGAAGATTCACCTTTGGGGAGAAAAAAATATCCTCCCTCAGTGACTCCTGATGTCCAGGCCATTCACAAATCGGTGATTATTTTCCTTGACCTGAAAACCTCTTGAATCTTTTCTTCTAAATGTATTCATGTTTCAATTCTTCCTGTGCCAAGTTTTTGTCTTTTGTTTTTTTAATATATTTTATTGAGTTTTCATAGAGAGGAAGGAAGAAGGATAGAGAGCCAGAAACATCGATGAGAGACATCGATCAGCTGCCTCTTGCACGCCCCCCTCTGGGGATGTGCCCCCAACCAAGATACATGCCCTTGACCGGAATCGAACCTGGGACCTTTCAGTCTGCAGGCCCATGCTCTATCCACTGAGCCAATCCGGTTTTGGCCTGTGCCAAGTTTTTTACTTTCCTCAATGTTTACACTATATCCTCAAACCATTGTACTGACTTACGTATTGATCAAATGGCAATCTCTCTTTCTCTCTCTCTCTCTCTCTTTCATTTCCCCCCCAGGTTACTGGTTACTAATATTATCTAAGGTTTTTTTTTTCTTGAGTCTGCAAATATTCATATTAGTTAGCTAATGTCACATAATTGTCATATCAAAAACCACACAAAAATTCAGTGATTGAAAATAGTAATCATTTGCTGTCATGGATCTGAGGGCCAGCAGAGAATTGCTGTTCTGAGTGGAGCTTATCAGGATTCATTGATCTGTGATTATATCTGCTTCATATCCTGCCAAGACTACAGAACTAAGCAAGACATGTTATAATTGAGCAATACTTTTTAAGTCTTCACAGTTATGTCACACCAGCTAAGATGCCATTGACGAAAGCAAATCACATAAGGGTGAGAAGGCAAAGAGTGTGGTTACAAAAAAGAATAAGGAACTGGAACCATTGTAATCTACTTCATGCCCCATTTAAATTATTACTATTTCCAAGTTTTTTCTTAGTCCCCTGAGTCTCACAGATGTGTTTTTAAGAGTAGGTCCGATATCTGATATTGAGATCCCTCCTATGTTCTTCTTTCTCAGGATTGCTGCAGCTATTCTGGGTCTTTTTTTATGCCAGATGACTTCTTGGAGAGTTTTTTCTAGGTCTGTTAATTATGCTGTTGGTATTTTAATGGGGAGTGCATGGAATCTAGATTGCTTTGGATGGTCTGGACATTTTAATGATGTTGAGTCTACCAGTCAATGAACACAGTATGTTCTTTCATCTATTTATGCCTTCCTCTCTTTTTTCAGTGTCCTGTAGTTTTCTGAGTACAGGACTTTTACATCCTTAGTTAAGTTTATTCCTAGGTATCTTAATTTTTTTTGGTTCAATGGCAAGTGGCATTGATTTTTAATTTCTCTTTCTGTAAGTTCATTATTGCTATATAAAAATTCCATAGATTTCCTTGACATTAATTTTGTATCCTGCTACATTGCCAAATTCATATATTAAGTCCAATAATTTTTATGGAGTTTTTAGTGTTTTCTATGTACAGGATCATGTAATCTGCAAATAATGACAGTTTTACATCTTCTTTTCAATTTGCATACCTTTTATTTCTTTTTCTTGTCTAATTGTCATGGCTAGCATGTCTAGTACTATGTCAAACATGAATGGTGAAAGTGGGCATCCCTGTCTTGTTCCTGTTCTTAGACGAAATGGTTTTAGTTTTTGACCATTGAGTATGATGTTGGCTGTAGATTTGTCATATAAGGCTTTTTATTATGTAGAGGTATGATCTCTCTATTCCCATTTTGCTGAGGGTTGTTATCAAGAAACAGTGTTGGATTTTGTCAAATGCTTTTTCTGAATTAATTGATATGACTATGATTTTTGTGATTTTTCTCTCTCAATTTCTGTTATGTATTACATTATTATTCTAAAAACTACCTGATATTGGCACAAGAACAGAAATATATACCAATGGAATAGAAAAGAGAACTCAGAAATATACCCAAACCACTATGCTCAATTAATATTTGACAAAGGAGGCAAGACCATACAATAGAGTTAAGACATTGTCTTCAATAAGTGGTGTTGGGAAAATTGGACAGATACAAAAAATAATGTAACTAGACCACCAACTTACACTATACACAAAAATAAACTCAAAATAGATAAAAGACTTAAACATAAGACGGGAAATCATGAAAACACTAGAGAAATCCACAGGCAGCAAAATCTCAAACATATGTCAAAGCAATTATCTTCACCGATACAGCTTCTAGGACAATGGAAACTAAAGATAAAATAAATGGGACTACATCAAAATCAAAAGCTTTTGCACAGCAAAAGAAACCATCAACAAAACAGCAAGAAAGCCCACTGCATGGGAGAACCTATTTGCCAATTTACAGGAAACTCATTCAACTCATACAACTTAACAAAAGGAATATAGACCACCCAATCAAAAAATGGGCAACATATCTAAATAGATACTCTTAAAAGAGGACTTAAGGAAGGCCAAGAGACATATGAAAACATGCTCAAAGTCACTAATCATCTGAGAAATACAAATCAAAATGACAATGCTGTACCATCTCACACCTGTCAGAATGGCTATCCTCAACAAATCAATAAACAACAAGTGTTGGCAAGGATGTGGGGAAAAAAGGAATCCTCGTGCACTGCTGGTGGGAATGCAGACTGGTGTAGCCACTGTAGAGAACACTGGAGTTTCCTCAAAAAAACTAAAAATAGAACTCCCATTTGAGCCAGTAATCCCACTTCCAGGAATATATCCCAAGAAACTAGAAACACCAATTACAAAGGACATATGCACCCCTATGTTCACAGCAGCACAATTTACAATAGCTAAGATTTGGAAACAGCCTAAAGTGCCCATCAATATAAGAGTAGATTAAAAAATTGTAGTATATTTATACAATGGAATACTATGCTAGGTAAAAAAGAAGGAATTCTTACCATTTGTAACAGTATGGATGGAATTGGAGACCTAAGCAAAATACGCCAGTTAGACAAAGATAAATATCACATGATCTCACTCATTTGTGGAATATAATGAACAACATAAACTGATGAACAAAAACTGATCCAGAGACAAAGAAGCATCAATCAGATGGTCAAACCTCAGAGGGAAGGTAGGGGAAGGGATGGGTAAAGGGAAGAAATCACCAAAGGACTTGTATGCATGCATATAAGCCTAACCAATGGACACAGACACCAGAGGGGTGAGAGGATGAGTGGGGGAGTAAGAAAGAGGGGATAAGGACACGTATGTAATTCCTTAATTTATAAAGAAAAAAAGAAAAAGAGTAGGTCTGCTTACGCCAGGAAATGCAGTAATACAATAATGGTCTAGTGCTCAGACACTAAGCCTTACTTATTAATATTCAATGCAGGTGCTAAAGGCCTACCTATCAACTTTTGATTTATAAACAGGACAGATTTGTCCCCTGATACTGCTGTGTAATTTCACTCAATTTTCAGGATATGCTTTACTCCTACACCAGAGGAGCAATTATCACCATTTTTAAAGCTTTGATTGCACATTTTGCCTTCTCAAATTAGTCACTTCCTACAAATGTGAAGACTAGGAATAGCCAAATATATAATATTAATCAAACACATAAAGACCAAAGTGTTTCATCTCCAATATTCTTTTATTATAAAATAGGAGGTTAACAATACGTATGGCAAAGAAAGGAAGCATAAAAGCATAAGAAATCCCTTTTGAAGATTGGTAAGACATACTCATGCCACTTAATGATGTGTAGGACATAATGTGCCTAAATATTAATTCTATTATGACCATTAAATCAAAATAGCTTATTTTATTTTTTTCCAGGTTAAGCACTTGTGCCACTGGAATTCCAGATTATCCAAGTTAAAATTTCCATCTGTTGTCCTGGATTTTGAAGTTGGAGGTGGAAAAACCAGGTGGGTAAGCCAATCCACAGTCTAGTGGTCACTGTGTGTGATCAGGCAAGTACATGATAACTCAGCCAAAGCAAGAGCAATGGAAGGGTTGCAATCAGGCATCTTTAGGGCTCCAGTCCTCCTTGTGGATACCTGGTTTTCCTTAGACGAGTGTTCGGCAAACTGCAGCTCACGAGCCATGGTTTGACATTCTGTTGACTAATGAGTTTACCAACCACTGGGATAAGGGCAACAACATCCTGTAATTATTGGAATCAAGAGTCTAGGTCAGTGGTCAACAAACTCATCAGTCAACAGAGCAGCAAACCGCGGCTTGCAAGCCGCGGTTTGCTGACCACTGCCTTAGGCTTTATAAGTTCATCAAGCTGCCCAAGTGGTATACAGGCTCTTTGGGAAAGTGGAACATTATATAATTAATCCAGACACAAATCCTGCTTCCTAATATCTCCACTTACACATATCTTAGACACACAAAAAATATTCTTGTTCAAACTTAACTCATGATCATCCCAGTAAACTTGCTCTTCCTTTTGTGTTACCTGAACAAATAGGTCTGCCTACCATTCAATTACTCAAGAGTAACATTTTTAAGTAACTTCTTTTCCTTAACTCCCTTCTATATCCAAGCTATTTCCAAATACATTTGGTTATATTTTCTAAATATTTCCTGATCACCCTTTTCTCTACATCCCACTGCCATCACATTAGTCCAAATCAATATAAACTTTCCTTACGAAAATACAATATTTTCTCTATTGTTTCCTTGTATTAAATCTTGTGTATTCTTCATTCTGGAGGTTGCATGGAGGAATGGACAAGGATACGGTTCAAAATATTCCATCCAAACACTAGGTGTATTTCATAACGTAACTGCGGTAATAGTGAAACAAAGCAGTTTGTTAATGAAATTTATGGTGGCATAAATGGCTCTGTTGGTCCCAAAATCAATCAAAAGCTCACTATCCCAAGTGAGGCTGTCTCCCAAATAACTACTGATTGGCGGAAAAGTTATTTGGAGTCCCCAGGAAATAAAAGATAGATTCTCAGATCCTCCTACTATTACAGTCCCCAACATATAATCAGTATCCAAAAAATATTTGTTTAATTAATTAAAAATGCCATACCAATTAGTATCCTTACATTATGGAAAAGGAAATTAAGATCAATTAAGAGACTCCCCAAAGACTAGAGAGCCTGCACGTGGCTGAGCCAGTTTTGCATCCTGCTCTGTCTGTCTGCAGGTCTCAGAGGCAGCAGCTGCAAGGTTCAATGAGTCTATCAAAACATGCATCCTCCAACTCCCGTCTCCTTTACGTGCCCCGGAGAAAGTTAGAAGATGGAATCAGCAAGAGGGCTGTATTCAGATATCATGGAGCTAATAGTATTTGAAGTTAGGAAATATTGGGGGATTCAAAAAGTATCTTCAAAGAAACAAACTTGAAGATATTCTGATTCAATTCAACAAACATCTGCCAGTCGGGAATACCGCGTTGAGGAAGACAGTGATGTAGGCCCTCAAGAGCTCACATTCTCTTGTCTACTGAAGAAGACAGCTTGTAAACAAATGACTATGATAAAATACCATGAGGCGATAATATAATGAACAGCCATATAACCCACATCTCTATTCTCTGGGCATTGGGAGAACTTTATAAATCTGACCTGCAAATATCAGAAACTTTATAGTTCTCTTATAAAGAGATTGTATTTCTCCCAAATCAGACCAGTCTTAATTAAGTTGTGAGATATTAAAGAGCAGTGAATAATTATTCAACCTCCATTTCAACATGGCAAGATAATTTGGTAATTCAGCACATGGATTCTATCCTACCACTTACACTAGATAACACAACTTTGAATAAGGAACACTATTTAAGCCTCAGTTTATGGGGAAAATAATGATAACTCAGAATTTTTTGAAAGAATTAAACTATAATAATATAGTTTTCATGGTATGCTAGGGAGTTTTGGGTACTTTACTTCTATTACCTCACCTAATCCTTGCAAAAACTATTTATGGTAAACACTATTATTAGCCCCACTTTGCAGATGAGAAAACTGAGGTACAGTGATTGATTTGTCCAAGTTATATGACTAGTAGGTGGCATGGCCAAGATTACAACATAGCAGTTTGGTTCCAAAGCCTGCATTTTTTAATTAGCTTTCCATTTTTAACTTACTTTTCAAGTTAGATGATGTTTCTAAAGCTTTCAGCATAGGGCTCATCACATTAATTGAATCAGCGTGGTTTTATAATAGAAATTAAATGTAAAGTACTGAGCCCACGTATCCTTCATCTCTTCCTACAGCTATTTGGTCAACAAATGGTAAGGAAGTGGAGAGGGTGAACAGCCTCCTGGAAAATGAAGGCTAATTCTCTCCAGGACAGAAGAGGAAGTAAGTATATGTGGAAAGGAGACAAAGGTGGGAACAGAACCCATTCTAAGATAAAAGCCACGTTTGGAGGGGCAAAAAAATACTACAGAATTTGAGTAAAAGGTTGAAAACAGCAACTTCCTCTGCTCCTGACTGAGACTCTGGGATGAGACTGTCACTGGATAAATTAGAAATGGCTAATGGTTCTGCTGAGGCTGCAGAAGGGTCCAAATTCATGTTCTGGGCCTTCTACTTGATATGGAAAGAATCCTAAATTCTACATGCCCCATGGGCAAGTGACATTCAAATTTAACTGGGCCTCCCATATTTTATCTGCCAACACTAGTCTTCGTGTAAATTACTGAGGGGAAACTATTCCTGGGATAGAGCAAGTTATCACCTTTATAAAGGAATATTTTAAGTAAAAATGATCCCCCATGGAGTCCTTCATTTTTTCATACATGGAGACAAAACATAGGACAAGAAACAGTAACTTCAGGTTAGAGAGGAAAATGGTTAGATAAATCATGCTACACTACTTTCAAAGACTGCAAACAAGCATCATAAATATAGCCTGACAAACCCTGACAAAGTTTCAGATCAAAATCACAGCCTCCTTAGCAAAGTAAAAGATGAAATATGGCATCATATAAAAGACTACACAAACTTTTTAAAGCAAAAAGTCAAAAATCCTTAGATAAGCTATATGGGTGTTGCTTTTATTACTGCCATTTTCCATAAAAGTCAGATACTCAGTAATAGGGTTTCCTTGAATTTATTATCCTAAAGCACAAATAAGTTAATATTAACACAAACATTATTAAAGACACTATAATATAGTGGTTAATAACACAGATTTTGGAGTGAGGCTTGATTTTTATCTTGGTTCATCCATGTTGCCATGGACTTTTTGGAAAGCTTCTTCATGTTTTCAAACTTGGTTTTAATCTTAGAATTCACATGCTTATTTTGAGAAATAAATGAGCTACTATAGGTATACTTTAGGTATACTAATATACAGTAAGTGTTCAATAATGTCTATATCTACATTTATATCTGTATCTACAAATGATGGCTTGCTATATTGACATAGACATAAATGTAGATTTAGATATAGATATGCAAGTGTGTGTATAAATTTTACATATACTTGCATATACTTGATCATTTTGTAAGAGTCTAATGCTGGTCGTTTTGGTCACTTCCTTGACCAATTGAAGAAAAAGATCAATCCAGGAACCATTGTTAAATGAGATCCACTGGGAAGGTAATGAGCAGGTCCCAACATACTATCCTTAGAAAATGCCTGAGCTCTGGATTATTGGTGAGTAAATTGGTCCCTGCGAGCCATTCCCATACAGAGAAGAGCTGGTTCTTATCTAAATGCAGAGTCACTGTGCTCACCTCTATTTCAGTCTTTATCTTTTATCTTAATGCTTCAATCACTGAAATTCTATCACCGAATCATAGAGTTGAGAAAGTTGAGAGAAGAACCTACAGTCACACCTCACTTCCAGAGATAGGACAACTGAGGCCCAGAATGGAAAGGAGTTCCCTCCTCTGGGTCCCATAAGGAAGCTATTAATTGAGCAAGAAAGAGATCTCAGCATTTTGAAACCAATCCAATACTCTTACCAACTTATCCTGCTACTCCCCGGAAGTCACCAGGTCAGGATGTGAAAGGGTGACCTGCGTGACATGTCTCCTCTCAAGGGATCAAGGTCATCCTTACATTATCGCTCTCTGCTTCCCACTCCACACATTCTCAATGAGAGAGCTCATTACCCTTATCTCTACATTGATAGTTCCCACACAGTGTCTCCTGCTCAGCTCTTCCTACTAAACTCCACTCTGATATATCCAGACAAAAAACTACACTCCAAGTGAAAATTATAATCTTCTCCCACATTCTTTCTTTCTTTTTTTTGTTTACTAACTTGGTATAAGGCAGCAGCATCCATCTGTATAGCATTCTTAACATAACCTATATTAAAACTAGATTAACTCTTTCTAAAATTCAAATTGATCACATTACACATCAAGGAAAAAAAATCTTTCAATGATTCATTTTTATTTTGATAGATATTCCAGACTCTGTAGGACCCCTGGCTCTCCTTCCACCACTACCTGCATGCCCTAGATATTTCCCTCCACTCACTCCCACTGTCTCCTTTGCATGGCTCTATCCCAGCAGTACATCATCATTCTAAGGCCATCTACTTATTTGGCAACTTCATCAGTGCCAGGAATAGTGCTTAGCATATGTTTAATGATAATAGTTATTTATTAGTTGAATCAACAACTAAGTGAATGGAAGTCAAAGTTTTAAGATCACTGTTTATTGAATACAAAATCTTGCACAATGTAATCATTTCTCTGCCTTAAGTCCTTCATCTCCTAAGTAAGAACTTAAATAAAATAATATCTTGCCAAGCAATTGTGAGCATTAAAAAAGGTCATATATCTGAATGGATTTTGTAACAAATAGAGGACAGTATATTATCAATTGTTATTTTGGTACTTTATAAACTTCTTCAATTTTAAGACTGGTAAAAAATATATATATATTGTCCCAGTATCTAGTTAACCTTGAGAATCAGCCCCTGAAAATAACTTATTGAACAAAATTTTAAGATAAAGTAAGCACCGTCTCATCAGTATCCTTAATTATGGAGGTGTAAAAAGTGGATGAATTCTCAAAGTTATAAGAGCCAATTTCTCCCCACTCCACCACTTCATTTACATAGTAGAGCTCTCATGTATTTGTAGTGTGGTAGGGGGAGAGAAGTGGAAGATGATACAAGGTCTACTTTTAAGTAACAACTTAAGCTAATTACCTTGACATTTCTCAGCAAGGATTAAGTAAATTAGAAGTGAAAAAAAAAAGGGGGCATATGAGGAAAATAAAAAGCAAGGGTTGGACTAAAGAGCATCTCTTTTACTTTCATTCAGGAGTGTAATTAAATTAAGGATTGATTGAGTGTCAAACATCTGTGGGAGTCATTTCCTAACTTCATTAATGCTATTGTGTCTGAAGAAGCCTCAGTGGTAATTTCCCTCACAAGTATCTAATGAGAGTCCAGTGATGTGATATGAAAGCATTACATGGAGCTGCTGTGCCCTGCACCATTGTCTGTCTCTATGTGAAGACCTTATTTGAAATGCTGGCCTGGCAACAGGAAAGCTACATTATCCACCTCAGCAGTAGGAGTGGGACAGCAGGCAGCAGCGAGCTGGGGTAATGGAGTCATAAAATTGAGAGTTTAGACAGCAAGCATAACGGAATAAAAACAGGACTGCTAAGGAGAACTAAATGGTCATAAAATAGATCATATATAATGAGGTACAGCAGATAATGAGGTGCATTTATATGGAAAACACTAAATAAAAATCATGACCATTTCCTCTTTAACCCCATCCCCATCAGAGCTTCTCCCAGCAACTAGATTTGCAAGGTAAACTAGGGAAGGAGAATTAATTTAAAGGAAAAATATATATATTGGCCAGTTTACTTCATTATTATAGGTATTGCTGATTATACAGAGGGCCCCAGTGGAATAATTGGCTCTGGGAAAAACATTATAAAAGATTTATAATTCCTATTTTTTGTAGAATTATGGTTTAAATGGTTATTAATACTGTTATAGTTATAAAATAATTAAATGGGGATAAATGTAAGCTTAGTTATGTTTTATTCATTTTATCATTGTGATTAGAAGTTTTCTGCTCCCAAGCTTTGTTCATTCGTTCATTTATCAATTAACTATAGGCCCAGTGCTCAGATTATTGCACTGGTAGGTTCTCTCGACCTGGACACCTTCTCACAATCCAAGACTCCTCAGAAAATGTCAGACTGCTGGTTTTGGCCTGATCCCTGCAGGCAGGCCAAGAGAATCCACTGGTGCATGAATCTGTGCACCAGGCTTCTAGTATGCATATAAGACCTTTGGTTAATCTCTTCCCGCCCTCTCCCCCCACTTCCTTCTGAGATTCATCAATCTGTTCCATGTTTCCATGCCTGTGAACTGAGCGTCTACACCCTGGTGGTCAGTGTGTGTCATAGCTACCATAGAATGGTTGAAGGGTCACTTAGGCTTTTATATATATAGAGAGAGAGACTACAGGCCTGGTTGGGGTGGGGAGGGGTCTTTCAGCCTGGCTTGCCTCTTCTCACAGTCCGAATCCCTCAGGGGATGTCCCATGGGGCAGGCAACTGGCCAATCAGAGTAAAGCACCACACTCATCACCCCTTCACTGTCGCTACTTCTGTCTTTCTTCTGTGGGAGGCAACCCTGTGATCAGGGGATGGTGATGCCCTCATTGTGCCTCTGCTGCTGCCACTGCTGGCCGCAAGGCTGCCTGAGCCTCAGCCATCACAGTCACTGCAGATTGCCTGAGCCTCAGGCCTTCAAAGTGGCAGCGGCTATTGGTGGCTTGACAGTGTCCAGGCTGGCCCAGGGCAAGTTGCCGCAGCCACCAGGAGTGCTCACAGACACCACCACCATGTGGGGAGTACAGGCTGTCCTCTGCCAGGCCCCACCACCCCCGTCCCAACACTGCAAGTCCCCACCCACCAGTGTCTGCTGCACATGTAGCCTTCTGATCAGTCGTTACATGACAGTATCCTGACAAATTTGCATTTACCCTATTATAAGATACACTAGAGGCCTGGTGCATGAAATTCATGCACTAGAGGGTGGGTTGTCCCTCAGCCCAGCCTGAACCTTCTCCAATCTTGGACCCCTTGAGGGATGTTCAACCATCTGTTGAGGCCCAATCCCAGAGGGATTCATCAGTTGGATGGTTGGACATCCCTCTCTCAATTCAGGACTGCTGGCTCTAAACTGCTCACCTGCTTCTTCCTGATTGCCCCTACCCACTTCTGCCTACCAGCCTAATCACCCTCTAACTACTTCCCTGCCACCTGATCAATGCCTAACTGCTCCCCAGCTGACCCAATTGCCTCTAACTGACCTCCCCTGCTGGCCTGGTTGCCCCCAACTGTATTCCCCTGCAGGCCTGGTCCTCCCCAAATGCCCTCCCCTGAGGTCCTAGGTACCAGCCACAACTGTTCTCCCATGCAGGCCTGGTCCCCCTCCAAATTCCCTCCTCTGCTGTCCTGGTACACCCAACTGTCCTCCCCTGCAGGCCTGGTTCCTCCCAACAGCACTGTCCTGGTCTCCCCCAACTGCTCTCCTCTGTTGGCTTGATCACCTCTAACTGCCCTCTCTGCTGGCCTGATCACTCACAACTGCCCTTCCCTGCAGGCTTGGTCCCCCCAACTGCCCTCCCTTGCAGGCCTTGTCCCCCGCAACTGCCTTTCCTTGCTGGCCTGATCTGCCCCAACTGCCCTCCTCTGCTAGCCTGGTCAACCAACTACCCTCCTCTGCTGGCATGGTCACCCCTAACTGCCTACAACTGACCTCTCTGCAGGCCATCTTGTGGTGGCCATCTTGTGTCCACATGGGGGCAGCCATCTTTGACCACACGGGGGCAGTCATCTTGTGTCTTAGAGTGATGGTCAATTTGCATATTACTCTTTTATTAGATAGGATGGAAACTGTGGCCAGCTCTCAGGATATCAAGTTGCATAAGAACAGTCTCTGCCTTTGAGGAGCTTCTCATCTAGTATGGAAAACTTACCAGCAAATAAATCACCAAAGTAAAATTTTAAGTGGAAATTCAGAGATACTGGTAAGCTCTGAGTCTCATGGGCACACAGAGGACATAGCACTGGGCAGGGCTCAAAGTACTAAAAA